>CAWUFW010032939.1:0-13107 GCA_963921515.1 Calotriton arnoldi | reverse complement strand
TGGTGTTGGTTCCGGTTGTTATCTGGACTTCTACTTTTAATGCCACATATGCTGAATAAAGCAACTTTCTGTTCTCTAGTGCTTTTGCTTCTGATGTACATGATGTTGATGATGCTAACAATGCCCTTGCTGCAGTGATGGTGATATTTGGTCTCATGATAATGAAGTGTTACTGTGCAGGAACCCATGTGGTCCAGGGGTTATGTGTCCTATCCTGTGGTGTATCCATGTCATCCATAGCAGCATCTGAGGGTGTCATGTGTTCAGTATTTGGCAATGAGATTTCCTACTTAGATTGGCAACTTCACATCTGTGGCTTCCACCCCTGCACATCTGTTGTGCCTGCCATTGTTCTATTCGTCTACTTCCCTGACCGTGTGGCCATCTCCAGTGAACATGCAGGTTTGGGCATCAATGGGGAAGGACTCATCTGTGTTGTCAGTGCAACATTGCTATACAAGTGTGTTGGATCTGTGCTGATGATTCCGTTGGCACTTCCATGACCAAGCTGATGGGACGGGAGCCCTCATTTGTTGCTAATTGTTGATTGTGTGTCCCATTGCTGCCATGGTATGGTATCTGTTCGCCTCACATCTGCAGTCTCCACAGGGTATCTGCATGTGTGTGCCCATTGGTGCAAATATGTGGGTCTGCATTCGGATGGTCACTTCTGTCATTGTGTCATTGATGATTGTTGACGGTGTCAGCCCCCATGGGTGTTGTTTGTCTGCACATGGCCAAAGTTATGTCTTATTTGCACTGCAGGATTTGGCTCCCCCAATTTATGTTGCAATGGGACACATACACTACTTTGCCACTGATGTGTTTGTTGTTCTGTGACCAGGAATCATCCATGCAGTTTGGCAGTTGCACCTCTTACTTTGTCAACACTTGCCTTTTGGTCACTGTGATGATGGGGGTTTGGACCCCATTGCCACAATGTTCGAAATGTGCTTCAGCTATGGACCCCACACTTACATTTTGGTCACTGTGATGATGGGGGTTTGGACCCCATTGCCACAATGTTCGAAATGTGCTTCAGCTATGGACCCCACACTTACATTTTGGTCACTGTGATGATGGGGTTTGGACCCCATTGCCACAATGTTCAAAATGTGCCTCAGCTATGGACCCCACACTTACCTTTTGGTCACTGTGATGATGGGGGTTTGGACCCCATTGCCACATTGTTCAAAGTGTGCTTCAGCTATGGACCCCACACTCACATTTTGGTCACTGTGATGATGGGGGTTTGGACCCCATTGCCACAATGTTCGAAATGTGCTTCAGCTATGGACCCCACACTTACCTTTTGGTCACTGTGATGATGGGGTTTGGACCCCATTGCCACAATGTTCAAAATGTGCTTCAGCTATGGACCCCACACTTACATTTTGGTCACTGTGATGATGGGGGTTTGGACCCCATTGCCACAATGGTCATGGCCTGCTTGCATTGTGGGTGCCACACACATATATGTGTGGCACATGTGCTAGGGGGTTACATTGTATGTTCAAAGTCATGTTCGGTGTTGTAGGCATTTGACACAGTCTACACACGCTTGTCATGGTGTTGGGGGGATGTCTTCTTCTTGCATTCCCTAGGTTGTGGTGTGCTGATTGTGTCATGCATTGTCCATCCTATGAGTGGGGGTGGTAGTAGTGGTAGGCATCCAGCCCCCCCTGGCTAAGGGTGGTGGTAGGCATCCAGCCCCCCCTGGGTGAGGGTGGTAGTAGTGGTAGGCATCCAGCCCCCATGGGTGAGGGTGGTAGTAGTGGTAGGCATCCTGCCCCCTGGGTAAGGGTGGTAGTAGTGGTAGGCATCCTGCCCCCCTGGGTGAGGGTGGTAGTAGTGGTAGGCATCCTGCCCCCCTGGCTAAGGGTGGTAGTAGTGGTAGGCATCCTGCCCCCCTGGGTGAGGGTGGTAGTAGTGGTAGGCATCCTGCCCCCCTGGCTAAGGGTGGTAGTAGTGGTAAGCATCCTGCCCCCTGGCTAAGGGTGGTAGTAGTGGTAGGCATCCTGCCCCCCTGGCTAAGGGTGGTAGTAGTGGTAGGCATCCTGCCCCCTGGCTAAGGGTGGTAGTAGTGGTAGGCATCCTGCCCCCTGGGTGAGGGTGGTAGTAGTGGTGGGCATCCTGCCCCCTGGGTGAGGGTGGTAGTAGTGGTAGGCATCCTGCCCCCCTGGCTAAGGGTGGTAGTAGTGGTAGGCATCCTGCCCCCCTGGGTGAGGGTGGTAGTAGTGGTAAGCATCCTGCCCCCTGGCTAAGGGTGGTAGTAGTGGTAGGCATCCTGCCCCCCCTGGGTGAGGGTGGTAGTAGTGGTGGGCATCCTGCCCCCTGGGTGAGGGTGGTAGTAGTGGTAAGCATCCTGCCCCCCTGGCTAAGGGTGGTAGTAGTGGTAGGCATCCTGCCCCCTGGCTAAGGGTGGTAGTAGTGGTAGGCATCCTGCCCCCTGGGTGAGGGTGGTAGTAGTGGTGGGCATCCTGCCCCCCTGGGTGAGGGTGGTAGTAGTGGTAAGCATCCTGCCCCCTGGCTAAGGGTGGTAGTAGTGGTAGGCATCCTGCCCCCCTGGGTGAGGGTGGTAGTAGTGGTGGGCATCCTGCCCCCTGGGTGAGGTGGTAGTAGTGGTGGGCATCCTGCCCCCCTGGGTGAGGGTGGTAGTAGTGGTAGGCATCCTGCCCCCCTGGCTAAGGGTGGTAGTAGTGGTAGGCATCCTGCCCCCCTGGGTGAGGGTGGTAGTAGTGGTGGGCATCCTGCCCCCCTGGGTGAGGGTGGTAGTAGTGGTGGGCATCCTGCCCCCTGGGTGAGGTGGTAGTAGTGGTAGGCATCCTGCCCCCTGGCTAAGGGTGGTAGTAGTGGTAGGCATCCTGCCCCCCTGGGTGAGGGTGGTAGTAGTGGTAGGCATCCTGCCCCCCTGGCTAAGGGTGGTAGTAGTGGTAAGCATCCTGCCCCCTGGCTAAGGGTGGTAGTAGTGGTAGGCATCCTGCCCCCCTGGGTGAGGGTGGTAGTAGTGGTGGGCATCCTGCCCCCCTGGGTGAGGGTGGTAGTAGTGGTGGGCATCCTGCCCCTGGGTGAGGGTGGTAGTAGTGGTAGGCATCCTGCCCCCCTGGCTAAGGGTGGTAGTAGTGGTAGGCATCCTGCCCCCTGGGTGAGGGTGGTAGTAGTGGTAGGCATCCTGCCCCCTGGCTAAGGGTGGTAGTAGTGGTAAGCATCCTGCCCCCTGGCTAAGGGTGGTAGTAGTGGTAGGCATCCTGCCCCCCTGGGTGAGGGTGGTAGTAGTGGTGGGCATCCTGCCCCCCTGGGTGAGGTGGTAGTAGTGGTGGGCATCCTGCCCCCTGGGTGAGGGTGGTAGTAGTGGTAGGCATCCTGCCCCCTGGCTAAGGGTGGTAGTAGTGGTAGGCATCCTGCCCCCCTGGGTGAGGGTGGTAGTAGTGGTAGGCATCCTGCCCCCTGGCTAAGGGTGGTAGTAGTGGTAAGCATCCTGCCCCCTGGCTAAGGGTGGTAGTAGTGGTAGGCATCCTGCCCCCCTGGCTAAGGGTGGTAGTAGTGGTAGGCATCCTGCCCCCTGGGTGAGGGTGGTAGTAGTGGTGGGCATCCTGCCCCCTGGGTGAGGGTGGTAGTAGTGGTAGGCATCCTGCCCCCTGGCTAAGGGTGGTAGTAGTGGTAGGCATCCTGCCCCCCTGGGTGAGGGTGGTAGTAGTGGTGGGCATCCTGCCCCCTGGGTGAGGGTGGTAGTAGTGGTAGGCATCCTGCCCCCCTGGGTGAGGGTGGTAGTAGTGGTAAGCATCCTGCCCCCTGGCTAAGGGTGGTAGTAGTGGTAGGCATCCTGCCCCCTGGGTGAGGGTGGTAGTAGTGGTAAGCATCCTGCCCCCTGGCTAAGGGTGGTAGTAGTGGTAGGCATCCTGCCCCCCTGGGTGAGGGTGGTAGTAGTGGTGGGCATCCTGCCCCCCTGGGTGAGGGTGGTAGTAGTGGTGGGCATCCTGCCCCCTGGGTGGGGTGGTAGTAGTGGTAGGCATCCTGCCCCCCTGGCTAAGGGTGGTAGTAGTGGTAGGCATCCTGCCCCCTGGGTGAGGGTGGTAGTAGTGGTGGGCATCCTGCCCCCCTGGGTGAGGGTGGTAGTAGTGGTAGGCATCCTGCCCCCCTGGGTGAGGGTGGTAGTAGTGGTAAGCATCCTGCCCCCTGGCTAAGGGTGGTAGTAGTGGTAGGCATCCTGCCCCCCTGGCTGAGGGTGGTAGTAGTGGTAGGCATCCTGCCCCCCTGGCTAAGGGTGGTAGTAGTGGTAGGCATCCTGCCCCCCTGGGTGAGGGTGGTAGTAGTGGTAGGCATCCTGCCCCCCTGGGTGAGGGTGGTAGTAGTGGTGGGCATCCTGCCCCCTGGGTGAGGGTGGTAGTAGTGGTAGGCATCCTGCCCCCTGGGTGAGGGTGGTAGTAGTGATAAGCATCCTGCCCCCTGGCTAAGGGTGGTAGTAGTGGTAGGCATCCTGCCCCCCTGGGTGAGGGTGGTAGTAGTGGTGGGCATCCTGCCCCCCTGGGTGAGGGTGGTAGTAGTGGTAGGCATCCTGCCCCCCCTGGGTGAGGGTGGTAGTGGTGGTAGGCATGATGCCACCCCTGGGTAGGGGTGGTGGTGCGCATTCAGGCCCCTGTGTGCATATGTGGCATTGGTGATGGGCATCCCGCCCCTATGGTGCTGCTGTTGCAAGTATATTCTGCATCCCTGTGTGTGTGTGTTATGTGTCGTGTACGTGTTGTATGTGTTTTGTGGTTGGTGTCTGGCTTACCTTCTGCGCCGTACGCGTCCGTGCCTGTTCCGGTAGTAAATGTAGAATATTGGTATGATCGGGACGAAGGGATTCATGGTTGGTTCGTGTCGTTCGTCCTTCTCGTTGCTTCGCGTCGTCCTCGTCGCTTCGCGTCGTCCTCGTCGCTTCGCCTCGTCCTCGTCGCTTCGCGTCGTCCTCGTCGCTGCCGTGTTCGTCTCGGAGCCGTGGATCGTGTTGTGGCGCGAATCGGAGCTTATCTGCGCCTCTCCCGGATGCTTTGACGTGCCGTGCGTAGCGACGGGTTCGGCGCGTACGGAAAGCGCATCGTACTTGTCCGGCCGGACGGGGCTGCATTTTTCCTTCCGTGCGATTCGATTCGGCGTTTCCGGATTCGCCTCGGTCGGAGAATAGGACCTGGTTTGGGTGAGTACGGCTCGGCCGGATTCTTTGCTGTTGTGCGCATCGTACTTGCTCGTTCGGTGTGCTGTACGGATCGGTCGGGAAACAGGCTTTCGCATGGCTTTTTTCCCGACCGAATGGTATTGGGTGCGCCTCCGACCGAGATCGGAATCGGCCCCCAAGTGTTCTAGCGCTCAGCCTTTCATCTTTTAGGAGCAGGCAACCATGCTGCTACATCAGTTTGGCAATTTTAGACCTTAAACTACTGCTTAATTTGCGCCGGGGTCTACCAGTGCACACATGGGCACTTAATCATTAGCACTTCCCCTTTGGGCGTGCTATGTAACAGACTCGGTAGGGAATATGCTGTTTCTGTTTTATAACACACAACACACTAACCGGCGAGTGTGATGATGCTTAGGCACAAGCCCACATGGACGGACAGCTCAGTGTGAAGAGAGCCTGCTGCAGAGACCACGTGTTCTAGCGCTCAGCCTTTCATCTTTTAGGAGCAAGCAACCATGCTGCTACATCAGTTTGGCAATTTTAGACTTTAAACTACTGCTTAATTTGCGCCGGGGTCTACCAGCGCGCACATGGGCACTTAATCATTAGCACTTGCTCTTTGGGCGTGCTGTGTAATAGACTCGTTAGGGAATATGCTGTTTCTGTTTTATAACACACAACACACTAACCAGCGAGTGTGATGATGCTAAGGCACAAGCCCACATGGACGGACAGCTCAGTGTGAAGAGAGCCTGCTGCAGAGACCATGTGTTCTAGCGCTCAGCCTTTCATCTTTTAGGAGCAGGCAACCATGCTGCTACAATAGTTTGGCAATTTTAGACTTTAAACTACTGCTTAATTTGCGCCGGGGTCTACCAGTGAGCACATGGGCACTTAATCATTAGCACTTGCTCTTTGGGCGTGCTGTGTAACAGACTCGTTAGGGAATATGCTGTTTCTGTTTTATAACACACAACATACAAACCGGCGAGTGTAATGATGCTAAGGCACAAGCCAACATGGAGGGACAGCTCAGTGTGAAGAGAGCCTGCTGCAGAGACCACGTGTTCTAGAGCTCAGCCTTTCATCTTTTAGGAGCAGGCAACCATGCTGCTACATCAGTTTGGCAATTTTAAACTTTAAACTACTGCTTAATTTGCCCCGGGGTCTACCAGTGCGCACATGGGCACTTAATCATTAGCACTTGCTCTTTGGGCGTGCTGTGTAACAGACTCGTTAGGGAATATGCTGTTTCTCTTTTACGAGTGTAATGATGCTAAGGCACAAGCCGACATGGACGGACAGCTCAGTGTGAAGAGAGCCTGCTGCAGAGACCACGTGTTCTAGCGCTCAGCCTTTCATCTTTTAGGAGCAGGCAACCATGCTGCTACATTAGTTTGGCAATTTTAGACTTTAAACTACTGCTTAATTTGCGCCGGGGTCTACCAGTGCGCACATGGGCACTTAATCATTAGCACTTGCTCTTTGGGCATGCTGTGTAACAGACTCGTTAGGGAATATGCTGTTTCTGTTTTATAACACACAACACACAAACAATCCGTAAAAGGCAGTTTACACCATCGCGTGCCCCGCACCGCATGCCCCCCCTCATACAATTAAATAAGCCCCGGGCAGGTGGCGGTCCCCGGGGCCCCCACGGGCCCCCAAATGCTTTTTTTGGGCCTGGGGGTCGCTGTTGGACCCCCTGAGCAGGCCTGGGGGGTCAGGGTATTTTTACCCTGCCCCCTTTTCTTGTTTGCAATGTATGTCTCACCTTTTTGATTTTCACTCGATGCGAGGCACAAGAGGGCTGCCAACACTTGCTGGTTTGGAGTGTTGGCAGCCAATTAGAATGAAGCTCGTGCTCGGGGGGAGATGTGTGGTTAGGCTCAGCCCAGATATCTATATTTTTTTTCCTTTAATATTTCAAAAACTATCAAATGCATTTACACCATTTAAAAAAAGGGCGCTTTCTGAACCAAGAGCTAACTTTTTGCCAAATTTGGTGTAATTCCGTTCAGCAGTTTGGGCTGTAGCCTGTTCCAAAATTTCCTATGGAAATTAACATGGAGAAAATGCGCTTTGGGACCCCCTTTTTTCTCGGCCCCCGCTTCACCAATCACCCCGAAACTTTCAACAGAGAAACTGAGAGGGCCGACCCATTCGTTTTGAAAATTTCGCGAAGATTTGTCAAACGGCGCCAAAGATATTGGCAAATCAAAAAACGCTTTTTCTATGGAAACTAGGTTCTAACTATAACTACCTACTGGCGACCGCGAGTAGATAGTTATAGTTACAACCTATTATCCAAAGGAAATCCGCGACATTCTATTTGAAATAACTCACTTGCCGGTTGACGTATCTTCGCAAAATTTTCAAACTTTGTGGGGCGCTCCGGTCCGCTCCTACCCTGAAAGTCTCGGGGGATTCGTCAAGCGGGGGCTGAGAAAAAGGGGGGTCCCAAAACGCGTTTTCCCCATGCAATTTTCCATAGGAAACTTTAGACACGGCTACAGCCCGAACTGCTGAACGGAATTACACCAAATTTGGCAAAAAGGTAGTTCTTGGTTCAGAAAGAACCCTTTTGTTAAATGGTGTAAATCCGTTCAGTAGTTGCTGAGAAAATCAAAAGTAAAAAGATAGATATATCTAGGGCCGCGGATCCTCCCGAGCACGAGCTTTATGTTAATTGGCTGTCAACACTCCAAATCAGGAAGTGTTGGCAGCTATTTTGTCCCTCGGTAGAACCGAGGGACAGAAACAAGTGCGCAAAGCGCACAAAGGGGGCAGGGTAGAAACACCCTGACCCCCTAGGTCTGCTCAGGGGTCCCACAAGGACCCCCTGGGCAAAAAATATTTTTTTTTTTTTTAAATCGGCAGGATGCGCTCAGGGAGCGCGAATCCTGCCGAGAAAATCGAGCGCGGTCTCCGCGCTCGATGTTAATTGGCCCCCGGGTGGGCCAAGTCCCGGGGCCAGCCCCCCCACACACCCCGGGGACCACCACCTCCCCGGGGCACTAAGAAAAAATTAAAATGGGGGTCCGTTTTGGACCCCAAGTCCCGAGGACCACCACCTCCCCGGGGCTTTCAAAATGTAAGGAGGGGGCCGCGCGGCCCCCTCCTGGAGCCTGTGGTGGCCCTGGGGACCGCCACCCCTCAGGGCCGGCTCCTGCAGTGTCCCGGGGTGCCTACCCCCGGGACACTGCTGTTTGCAATGACAGGACGGGAGCCTCGCGGCTCCTGTCCTGTCATTGCAAACTGCTTTGGATATTGGAAGAGAGAGCAGGAAACCTGCTCTCTCTTCCAATATCCAAAGCTGATTGCTTTCCACATGGGGAGCAGCATGTTAGCTGCTCCCCATGTGTAAGCAATGCCGGCTCCCGTAGGACACGGGGAGCCGGCGGGACTGTGGGGGCTTGGGGACCCCCACAGTCCCCAATGAGAGGCCAGGCCCCGGGGGATGGGGACCCCGGGGCCATAAGTGGCCACGGAGGGGGCCACGCAGCCCCTCCCCAAAGTAAAAAAATGGGATTTTTTTTTAAAAAGTGCAAGGCCGGCCCGGGGGATGGGGTCCCCCGGGCCTTAAATGGCCTGAGGAGGGAGGCCACGCAGCCCCCCTCCAAATAAAAAAAAAAAGAGGCCATGCCCTGGGGGATGGGGTCCCCGGGGCCAATACAGGCCCAGGGAAGGGGGCCACGCGGCCCCTTCCCGTTTTTTATTTATTTTAATTTAAAAAAGGGGTAAGGCCCTGGGGGATGGGGTCCCCAGGGCCTAAAAATAGGAAAAAGGAAGGGGGCCACACAGCCCCCCTTCAGAGGAAAAAAAAAAAAAAAAAACGATCGGGCCCGTAGGCCCCGCCCCTTCCTTCACCACTCTGCAAACGCGCCCCTGGCGCGTTTGCAGAGGGAGAACAATTCCCCTTGAATACTGGGGGTCCCTGGGGGCCAACTAGCCCACCAGGAACCTCCAGTATGCGCCAGGGGCTGCCTTGCAGAGAGGTGTACAGAGGCCACGCCCCTTTTACACCTCTCTGCAACGCAGCTCTATGGCGCTTTTGGAGGTATATGGTGGGCTAGTTGCACCCCAGGGACCCTCAGGATTCAAGGGGAGTTAATCCCCGACTTAAAACGCGCCACGGGGCACGTTTGCACAGTGGTGAAGGGAGGGGCGGGGCTTCAGGTGACATGTGTGCAAACAGGCCCCGTGGCGCGTTTTAAGATGGGGAATTAAATCCTCTTCAATCCTGAGGGTCCCTGGGGGCCAACTAGCCCAACAGGTACGTCCAGAAAGCGCCACAGAGCTGCGTTGCAGAGAGGTGTAAAAGGGGTGTGGCCTCTGTACATGTCTCTGCAACGCAGCCCCTGGCGCATACTGGAGGTTCCTGGTGGGCTAGTTGGCCCGTAGGGACCCTCATGATTCAAGGGGACTTAATCCCCCAACTTAAAACGCGCCACGGGGCGCGTTTGCACAGATGTCACCTCCGGCCCCGCCCCTCCCTTCACCATTGTGCAAATATTCCTCTAAAATCAGCCGAAATACGAATTCCGATTTACTCACCTGTTATCAGGAGAGACCTCAGTGCTGCATCTTTCAGCCCAGTACTGATCCTGAAAAGTAATTTTAACCGTACTTACCGGTAACTTGAATTTCCTTCATAGGCTAACATTGACTGGTTTGACTTGGAAATTCTTCTAAGTGTGGAGTTTTGGAACTTTAAAATATTCCTCTAAAATCAGCCGAAATACGAATTCCGATTTACTCACCTGTTATCAGGAGAGACCTCAGTGCTGCATCTTTCAGCCCAGTACTGGTCCTGAAAAGTAATTTTAACCGTACTTACCAGTAACTTGAATTTCCTTCCATAGGCTAACATTGACTGGTTTCACTTGGAAATTCTTCTAAGTGTGGAGTTTTGGAACTTTAAAATATTCCTCTAAAATCAGCCGAAATACGAATTCCGATTTACTCACCTGTTATCAGGAGAGACCTCAGTGCTGCATCTTTCAGCCCAGTACTGATCCTCAAAAGTAATTTTAACCGTACTTACCGGTAACTTGAATTTCCTTCATAGGCTAACATTGACTGGTTTCACTTGGAAATTCTTCAAAGTGTGGAGTTTTGGAACTTTAAAATATTCCTCTAAAATCAGCCGAAATACGAATTCCGATTTACTCACCTGTTATCAGGAGAGACCTCAGTGCTGTATCTTTCAGCCCAGTACTGGTCCTGAAAAGTAATTTTAACCGTACTTACCGGTAACTTGAATTTCCTTCCATAGGCTAACATTGACTGGTTTCACTTGGAAATTCTTCTAAGTGTGGAGTTTTGGAACTTTAAAATATTCATCTAAAATCAGCCGAAATACGAATTCCGATTTACTCATCTGTTATCAGGAGAGACCTCAGTGCTGCATCTTTCAGCCCAGTACTGATCCTCAAAAGTAATTTTAACCGTACTTACCAGTAACTTGAATTTCCTTCCATAGGATATCATTGCCTGCTTTTTGCTGAAAAAGTTTCTAAGTGTTGATTTTTGAAACATACAAATATTCCTCTAAAATCAGCCGAAATACGAATTCCGATTTACTCACCTGTTATAAGGAGAGACCTCAGTGCTGTATCTTTCAGCCCAGTACTGGTCCTGAAAAGTAATTTTAACCGTACTTACCAGTAACTTATATTTTCTTCCATAGGAATCCATTGTCTGGTTTTCAGCAGAAAAGTTTCAAAGTGTCGATTTTCACAAACTACAAATATTCCTTAAAAATCGCCTGTATGACTTAAACGCATTCTTTCAACTGTTTACAGGAGATGCACCAGTGCTGGATCCAGGATCCAACACTGAGTAAGAAAAAGTAACGATAACAGTTTTTACCTGCTAAGTGAATTTCCTTCCATAGGATAACATTGGTGATTCTATGAGAAAAAGTTTCTAAGTGTCAACTTTTAAAATACAATAATATTCCTTAAAAATCACGACTGTAACCAAAACGCTTTTACTCAACTGTTTACAGGAGATGTACCAGGACTGAATCTAGGATCCAGTCCTGTGGTTAGAAAAGTAATCCATAAAGTAACTAATTGCATTTAACTAGAAATTCACATTGAGCTGAATGTTGCATTGTGTTTGAAAATGTGTTGCCCATTGCAACGACTGTAACTACTGTACTTAAAAGTCTATTGCCTATGTGCAAAGTATTTAAACTAAAGTAATTCATTCTGAGAAAGTATTTTTGTAATGTAATGTATAATGTAATCACAATGTAATTTAAAAAATAAAATATGTAAAAGAAATTGTTTCTAAAAATGTAGTAAATCAGTATGAAAAAAATTAATATAAAAATTAATACATTTAAAAATTGTCATTTAAAAAACCTTTGAAATTCACTGAAAAAACCGTAGGTTTCAGGCACGTTATAGTTACAAATTAGCATTTTAAAAACCTTTGAAATTCACTGAAAAAACCATAGGTTTCAGACACGTTATAGTTAGAAATTAGCATTTAAAAAACCTTTGAAATTCACTGAAAAAACCATAGGTTTTAGGGACAGTTATAGTTAGTTGGACATTGCACTCGTACAAAACCCGTGAAATTCCCCGTTATAGTTAATTCAGCTAACTATAACTCGCGCCCCGCAATGCACTGCTGATGACGTCACATATTACATCACTCATGACATGGTCAGTGACATCACTGATGACATCACTGATGACATCTCAAATGACATCACTGATGACATCATCCACGTGATAATCTGATGCAGCTCCTCACACCCTAATATAACCTTTGATACACCCAATCTAAATTACAGAGTGCCATTCGCAAAACCATAGACACTCCAACACCAATAACTACATACCCACTCACTGATTCTTAGGTCTACACACACACATCCACTCACTCACCCGTACAGTCACTCATACTTATGGTCACTCAGTACAGGACTATCATATGCACTCTTACTCCTATATAGACACTCAAACACCGCCACTCATCCATAGAGGTACTCACACACCTAGTCAGTCATGCAAATAATTAAACACACTGCCATTTACTCACCTATACAGTTATACACACACCAGCTCACTTAATCATACAAATACTAGCACATTGTTACGCTCTTATACAATCACTGATACAAGCACACACTCATCCATACAGCCACTATCACAATCACTCACTCTCGCTTATAGCTATTTATATACTCCAATACACATATATACTGCCTTTCACATATGTAGTTACTCACACATGTACCACTGGGACATACATTCACTCACTAACACACTCCTACACACACTTACCCACCCATACAGTCTATCACAGATGCACTCTTGAAACCATCCACCCAGTGAATCACCCACTCACACATCTATGCACAGTCGCACACACCCCATCCACACAAACACTCAGGCACCCATACAGATACTCATAGAACCAATCAATAACCCATATAGACACTCATGTAGCTATTCGCAAATCCATGCATCCACTTACACACCAACAGACGGATACAGACATTCACACAGTTTAGTCACTAACCCATGCATTCAGTAAGATACGTTTAATCACTCACTTGTAGAGTCAGTCACGCACGTACTAAATCATCCATTCAGACACTTATACACCCACTCATTCTTCAATACGCCTTTCCCTATATATATTAAACATATTTAAACTTTACAGAAACACAGTCACTGGATGATGTCATCAGTGATGTCATTTGAGATGTCATCAGTGATGTCATCAGTGATGTCACTGACCATGTCATGAGTGATGTAATATGTGACGTCATCAGCAGTGCATTGCGGGCGCGAGTTATAGTTAGCTGAACTAACTATAACGGGGGAATTTCACGGGTTTTGTACGAGTGCAATGTCCAACTAACTATAACTGTCCCTAAAACCTATGGTTTTTTCAGTGAATATATATATATATATATATTC
>CAWUFW010032938.1:0-13108 GCA_963921515.1 Calotriton arnoldi | reverse complement strand
TCTATGGGCAAGATGGCCTTTCAACAGTGAAAAACGAAATGGAGAGTATTTCACTGTTAGGACATGATACACACCTTAGTACATGTCCTACCTTTCACATACACTGCACCCTGCCGAGGTAACATGGAAATACCATATGGGTGTCTGATGTGCATAGAAAGCGTAAGGCCTGGCAAGTGGGTGCACTTGTCCAGGACAACATGGCAGTTTAACAAACTGCGCTCCAGGCACTACAGTGGCAGGCCTGAGTTCTCTCTTTTAAGGCTACTTGTGTGGGTGGCACAATTAGTGCTGCAGGCCCACTAGTAGCATTTGCGTTACTAGCCCTGCCACCACATAGTACACTTTACTAGGGAATTTACTAGTAAGGCAAAACATACCAATCATGGACAACCAATTACCATTACACTTTACACAGGGAGCACTTGCACTTTGACACTGATCAGCAGTGGCAAAGTGCTCAATATCTAAGTTGGCAACACTCATGTCAGAAAAAAAGGTCTAGGGGAAAGCAAAAGTTTAAGGAACTTTGGCCAGAAGGGCCAAGTCCAACACAACCCCCTCCTAGCCGAAAGCCAGGGTAGACCAATCACTACCTTGATGGACTTCCCTGCTTGGGGCGATAGAACATGGACGCAGACCTGCTACTGCAGAGACACCCTCCTGTTCTATGCCTTCCTGACCCCAGGGGGTTCTCTTGGTCACTACTCCCTGGGCCAACTATGCTGCTCCATGGGTACTTCCTGGCAGTTGGGGCCTCTCTAGGGGTGCTGGTCCCTTGCCAACCCCCACCTAGAGCGGGACCCCTGGAAGACCCATCGGTCAGGATACTGTTCCCAGTTATCCTGCTCTCCCAGGTTAGAGGTGGGTTTACCCCGGTCACTTCTAGGGGACCCAGTCCTACTGGCTGGGCACTGTCCCACGGGGGACACCTCCCTCTCTTAACCTTCCATTTATATTTCTGTGCTTGCCATTCAGGAATGGGACCCACAAACTTCAGGACCGCGGGAGCCCTGGTTACAGGCGCCCCATGCCCGCCTGACGCTAGGTGTTCTTCCTCACACAGATGGCAAGTAGGCGCTAGGCCCCCAACCTGGTGCTCCTGTAAGAGCCCTCCAGTCTCTGGGGTGGGGTGGTGAACCCCTCGGGACACTGCTCACTCTCCTCCCTCTCCTTTGAGACAGAGCGCTAGCCTGCATGCCCCCACTACTCTGGGACCTAACTACTCTACTTCTCTTCTCTTCCCTCTCTAATGCCTTTTCAGACCCTTGGACCCATGACCAGGGGTCGGGATCTTGTGCCAGCTCCCGGGAATCAAAGAGCTCACACCCTAAAACGGGTTGGCACAATCCTGGAAAGCAATTACTGAGCCTAGGCTCCCTGGGGGCCAAATTGAGCAACCCCTTCAAATCATTCGCCATGCCAACCAACACCCAATCATCCAGTGCACGCTTGTACTCATCCACACTTGGCACTGGCTGTGCGCTGCCACCATTCAAACTGGACTCCACCTGTTTAACCTTACGTGTCCAGTTCCCTCATGCTTAACTCATGAGCTAAGAAAATCTTTTTCTCTTCCAAGGCGAGAGTGTTCCTGATCTCCTCTGCTCGCTTTTCACTTTCAATGGGCAGCTTTTTCTCCTCTGCTTGAGTTTTAAGTTTTAAAACTTCCAACTCATGCTCTCTGACCCTTTGGTTTTCCTCCAGCTCCTTTGGGGAAAACCTCCTCCTGAATAGTTACTACCAGCCCCTGAGGCTGGTCCTTCCACTGGCAAATCCTGTGGACCAAATCCATTCCCTGGGTCATCCTCATCCACCTCAACATCACCCATCTCCTGAGCCTCTTTGGCTTCCCACCAGGCCCTCAAGGCCATTTACAGCTCCTCCTTCTTGGCGCTACTTTTCATGGGACATCCCAAAGCTCTGCCAGAATTGCCTCAATTGATCAACTTTGTAGGTAAGCAATGCCTCAATGTCGAAATCTAATTCTGCAGCCTCACTGGCTACTTGACTCCTCTGAGACATGATGGTGGCTTAAGGTTGCTCAAAAATAGAACCCAAAAAAAAACTCAAAACACACAATATGTGGTTACGTCGTGGTTCTGCGCTAAACTTATGATGTACACCAATCACTGTGAGTGAATTTGCAAATGCACATTCAAATTCCAAAACCGTGACCATCAACCGTAGGTCCCAACCTGCTGCCTCCAATGTTAGAACCAGGGGGTTGAAATCCCACCAGCTTCCACGTCAGGGAAAGGAAGGACACCTTCTCAGATAGCCCCTGCTCACCCCCTTGGCAGCTTGGCACGAGCTAGCCAGGCTTATCTTCAAGGCTAATGTGTAAAGTATTTTGCAACCACGCTCTCAGTGACCCAATGATGACACCACAAAAGGACTCCATACGAGTTTCATAGAAAAACAAGTATATGTTTATATAAAAAGATATACGATGAGACCACACGATAAAAATCCAACATATGGTATTTGTAATATTCCTCCTAGCTGGTTATTAGGCCAGCCAGCCCTTGTAGGTCTGGGGGTATTAATGAGCAAATCTAGGTGATCCAATGCAATCCTAATGCAATGCTATGCAGTTCGTAAAGCAAGATTCAGGAACTTTGCGATGTAAAAATAATACAGTTCGTTATGCAACAATCCAGCAGTTCGTAATGCCAAAATACTGCAATGCGTAATGCAACAATCAGGTAGTTCGTAATGCAAACTAATGCGATGCGTAATACAGCAATCAGGCGGTTCGTTATGCAAACACAATGCAATGCGCAATGTAACAATTAGGTAGTTTGTAATGCAAACTAATGCGATGCGTAATGCAACAATCAGGCTGTTAGTTATGCAAACACAATGCAATGCGCAATGTAACAATCAGGCAGTTCGTTATGCAACCACAACCAGGCAGAGACACACAGAAATGTTAGAGCACAAAAACCAGCCACTTCTAAAAGGTGGTTTCTAAACATGCAAAGTTCAAAAACCACCTTCACAAAAAGATGTGTTTATTGAATTGTGAGTTCAGGCACACTAAACTTCACCTCTCCAACTTAAGCCTTTGGGAAAGATAGGCTGAAAACATATTACAGCCTTCCCCATTCTATCCTATGGGCAAGATGGCCTTTCAACAGTGAAAAACGAAATGGAGAGTATTTCACTGTTGGGACATGATACACACCTTAGTACATGTCCTTCCTTTCACATACACTGCACCCCTGCCCAGGGAGGTACCCTGGACCTACCATAGGGGTGTCTGATGTGCATAGAAAGCGTAAATCCTGGCAAGTGAGTGCACTTGTCAGGACAACATGGCAGTTTAACAAACTGCGGCGCATGAGCACTACAGTGGCAGGCCTGAGTTCTCTCTTTTAAGGCTACTTGTGTGGGTGGCACAATTAGTGCTGCAGGCCCACTAGTAGCATTTGCATTACTAGCCCTGGCACACATAGTGCACTTTACTAGGGATTTTTACTAGTAAGGCAAACATACCAATCATGGACAACCAATTACCATTTCACTTTACACAGGGAGCACTTGCACTTTGACACTGATCTGCAGTGGAAGAAGTGCTCACGCTATCTAAGTTGGCAACACCATGTCAGAAAAAAAGGTCTAGGGGAAGCAAAAGTTTAAGGAACTTTAGCCAAAAGGGCCAAGTCCAACACATGTCATGGCAGTACTCATGATTAAATGCATTGGTATGTCCGTACTCACATGTCAAAATACATCCATGTATACAGATTTCATGTTGAATTGGTTTATCACATTTTTGTGAACATGCCCAATGTATGTAATGCAAACTCCTCCCACAGTCATGATGGACTGACCACGTAATGTGCATGTATGTCTGTACACAGTGCTGTATTTATATTGATAGTTGTCAGCTTACACTCACTGGGCTTCATTTGCTGTAATGATGTTTGTGCTTAGTGTGACTAATGCTTGAGGATTTGTGCAGTAACAGCCGCTACATAGAACTCAGCATTGATGCTGTTATCCACATGTCTTGCTGTGTCAGCTACACACAGGGCTGGGGACACATGATGTAGCAGTGTACCATAGAACATACACATAGTCTGGTTTAGATTTGACAGTAGTTATTATGTACATCCTGGCTACATGAATGACTACAGGGAGATCAAAGGTGTCTATGCATGTTACTTGTGCATTAAGCTGTTTTTACAGTCCTGTCAATGTTGTGGTTGTGTTGGTCATTATCGTAGCTGGTGCCACATCTCATCTCTGACTCATTTTTACGCCTGTGTCCCCTGCCCAGAGTACGTAGGAGACGACCATCTGTGTATCGGCCTTTCCCAGAGCTGGAGACAATGGGAGGATACCACGACATCATTAGGAAGACTCCGTCTGAATCGCCTTACCCTTAAAAAGCTATGTGCTCAGTTGGAGCCCCACTTGAAGCCTCACAGAACATATCCAACAGCTTTGACACCAACAGTAAAGGTGATGGCCGCCCCTGCAGCTGCTTCTTTGCCCTTGGTCGTTTCAGTTCAGGTGGGATGTCTCAACCTATGTTCAGCATGGTGTTTTGTGATCTCCTGTCGCATTGTTGACCTACAAGGACAGCTACATTCACTTTCAAGGAGACATGAATTGGCAGCATGATCGAAGGGGGTTTTTGCTGACCCTGGTCATATACCTAATCCCGTTTGGAGCCATTGAGCTGCACACACATTGGCCTTGTTCCACCAAAGGCACATGGGCACATCTACTATAACAGGAAGCATTACCATTCCAATAAATGTGCAAGTGGTATGCCTAAGCCGGATCTGATTATCTCCCATATATGTGCCATTTAATTTCCGGAGTTCTGCACATGGCTCTACCATTCTGCGTGACAGCATCATCCCACGGTTGATGGAAGAAATCTGCATCCAGTGTGCGTGGCTTGTTGGTGAGTGAGCTGTGTCCAGAAGTAGTGTGCTGTATGTGTGACATGCAGGTCTCCTCAAATATTTCTATTACCAAACTTGGTCTGTGTTTCTCACAGCTTCAGAGTGACTCTGCGTGTCCCAACCGGCCTTGGTTGCTGAGCCCACTGAGGAATTCCAGAAGTACACCGGGGAAGTCCCTTTAGTGATGCCCATGGAAGGACACGTTGTGTCAGCTGGAGCGTGCTTTTGGACTACAGAAGGCTAGATTTCGGTGTCCAAGACTAGTGGTGCACTACTCTACTCTCCCCAAAGAGTGTGTCCAGATCATAGTCGCATGTCGCATGCTCCACAACCTGGCCCCTTGCACAAGAGGCCCCTGATTCTGGGTGATGAGTGATCCGCAGATGCCCCTAGCTTCAAATCCACACATGCCCAGTAGACGATGATAGTGGTGATGAGGAAGGTCGTGACGATGCATCAACAGCTCATGCGCCAACTACTTCCCTTGAGTGTAAGTTACCATTGAGCAACTATGACTGTGTCTGTTTGCTGCTGTTCCCGAGCATAGATGATGTGTTGGGATGCTGGTTGTTGTTGGCACACTGCTAGAGGGCTAATGTGTGTGGCCAGTGTTTTTGTTTCCACTTGCCTCAGCTGCCTATGTTGATGTGGGTGTTGGTCAGTGTTGTGACGGGATGAATGTTATGCCAGGTGTTGACTTGTGGCTGTTGCTGTAGCGCGCATCATATGACAACTCAATGTCATCTTTCTTGTGTCTTTCCTAGGTTCCTCCACCCAATCAATGTCTGCGTCACAATCAAAGCTTGTGTTACATTGGAATCCAGAGTTAATATTGTCCATACTGTGATAAACATGGAACTGACACAAAGGCATAGGTGTGTAAATTAGACCCGACGTTAAATTTAAAGTGAATGAAAAGTTAGTTGTGCATACTGAAGGTTTATAGGTTGTCAGTGATGGTAACAGGGGGCAAATAGAGTAGTCACCACAATAATGGGAATTACACAGTCCAACAAACTCCTGCCAATCGAACTTGTGGGAATGTGGGATTGGATAATCAACAAAGTCAATGTTTCAGTGCAACACTGGTGACATCATGGCTGGCTCAGCGACTTGGCTTTGGTTGGTGCTTTGCCACGTGATCCTCCCGTGGAATATTTCTCGGAGCGTCCTCTTGCATTTGTGCAGGGGCCTCTGCTGCAGGCTCAGAGTTGTCTGAGAGTCATTCGATCTTGCCAGCTCACCCCTACTCTGTGGCCGCGGCTGAAGTGGTGGGAGTATCAGCAGGCTGTGCCACTGGAGGGGTGGGTGAGCCTTCATTGAGAGTAGCATGTATGTCCTTAGAACACCCGCGCTGGCCCATGAGATCCTGCAAGTTGTCCCTTCCGGGTGTCCATGTGGACCTCTGCAGCAGGCTGAGAGCTCACGCAGTTCCTCTACAGCCTGGTCCATCTGTCCCTGGTTCTGTTGGTGTACGCACTCGGGACTCTTCTTTGACGGTGGCCAGGGCTTCTGTCCTCAGTGTCCTCTGTGATTGTCCCCCGGTTTCCCTCCACCTGCCCTGCTGACACGGACCTGTGGCGTTGGCTATACGCGCACCTGCACACTGTCCCACGGCATCTTGTGCTTGGGTGGTGTGTTGGTAACCACTGGGCCAGGGCCAGTGTTGCAGGCAGCGGTGGTGATGGTGGAAGGTGGCTGCAGCACAGGTTGTTGTAGCAGGGGTCGGCGTAGTTGTTGCATCTGCTGCTGTGTTGATGGCAGTTGTGGTGGTGGTGGTGGGGACAATGAGGCCCTGAGACAGGGTGCGCCCTGGCAGTCCTGAGGAGCCAGGTTGTTGCACATCCTCATCTGAGAAATGTGACTTGGGGAATAGCCACGTGAGCACTGAGCACAGACCTGCCTGAGTTGAGGATGTTATAGATCATTTTAGCCTAACTTGAATTTGCATTGCTTTTAATAATCGTGATACTGTGTTTTTAAGAGGGAAACCTGTGTTTTAAAAATACTGTTAGCATCACGCTGTTTGCGGTGCTTGGGGTCAGCGCTCTAGACGTCCAAATCTCAGCCCCACTTCCTTTATAAACCGGATGCTGCGACCGCGCATTTGGGAATAGCCACGTAACCTGACACAGACCTGCCTGAGTTGAGGGGATGTTATAGATCATTTTAGCCTAACTTGAATTTGCATTGCTTTTAATAATCGTGATACTGTGTTTTTAAGAGGGAAACCTGTGTTTTAAAAATACTGTTAGCATCACGCTGTTTGCGGTGCTTGGGGTCAGCGCTCTAGACGTCCAAATCTCAGCCCCCACTTCCTTTATAAACCGGATGCTGCGACCGCGCATTTGGGAATAGCCACGTAACCTGACACAGACCTGCCTGAGTTGAGGGGATGTTATAGATCATTTAGCCTAACTTGAATTTGCATTGCTTTTAATAATCGTGATACTGTGTTTTTAAGAGGGAAACCTGTGTTTTAAAAATACTGTTAGCATCACGCTGTTTGCGGTGCTTGGGGTCAGCGCTCTAGACGTCCAAATCTCAGCCCCCACTTCCTTTATAAACCGGATGCTGCGACCGCGCATTTGGGAATAGCCACGTAACCTGACACAGACCTGCCTGAGTTGAGGGGATGTTATAGATCATTTTAGCCTAACTTGAATTTGCATTGCTTTTAATAATCGTGATACTGTGTTTTTAAGAGGGAAACCTGTGTTTTAAAAATACTGTTAGCATCACGCTGTTTGCGGTGCTTGGGGTCAGCGCTCTAGACGTCCAAATCTCAGCCCCACTTCCTTTATAAACCGGATGCTGCGACCGCGCATTTGGGAATAGCCACGTAACCTGACACAGACCTGCCTGAGTTGAGGGGATGTTATAGATCATTTTAGCCTAACTTGAAATTGCATTGCTTTTAATAATCGTGATACTGTGTTTTTAAGAGGGAAACCTGTGTTTTAAAAATACTGTTAGCATCACGCTGTTTGCGGTGCTTGGGGTCAGCGCTCTAGACGTCCAAATCTCAGCCCCACTTCCTTTATAAACCGGATGCTGCGACCGCGCATTTGGGAATAGCCACGTAACCTGACACAGACCTGCCTGAGTTGAGGGGATGTTATAGATCATTTTAGCCTAACTTGAATTTGCATTGCTTTTAATAATCGTGATACTGTGTTTTTAAGAGGGAAACCTGTGTTTTAAAAATACTGTTAGCATCACGCTGTTTGCGGTGCTTGGGGTCAGCGCTCTAGACGTCCAAATCTCAGCCCCCACTTCCTTTATAAACCGGATGCTGCGACCGCGCAGCGCGCGCGCAGCGGGCGCGCCAAGGCGCGCCAAAGGCAAGCCCGTCTGCGCCCGTCAGCGCCCGGAAGGCGCCCAGTGCCAGGAGTCCTGTTAAGGTTAAAAGTTTCACTTATACCCGAAATGAACTCCTCACGCTTAGACATGGTGAGTGCTCACAACCTATGCTAATTTTAGATGCACTGAATAGCAGCCTGAGGCAAAGTATTACATGCGCTCTAACACCCGGATGTCTTCCAATTAAATCTAATCTCCCTATCAGCGAAGTAGACGACTACCAAACAAAGTAGCAACCTAGATCATGTAGGCACACGAAACACTAGGGTTCTTCAGCGGCATGTACCTTCCCACGGAGCCGGTAGAAATGAGCTTGGAAACATCTGCTGCATTTTACTGAACACACGCTCCATGAATCAAACATAAATATGAGCTAGAATGTCTGATCCAAGTTGAAAACCCAGATCTGTTGTTTCTTACAGAAACTTGGGCAAACAATCTCTCCGACCCTGACTGGAGAGCTGCCGTGCCTGCAGGCTATTTAGTAGCCCATGTTGATAGGGTCGGCGCTAAAGGGGAGGTATAGCGCTGATTTATCGGTCTCACTTTACTGTGAAAACGAAGCACGAACCCACATTAGAAGCAGAGGCAATGTTATTTAGTATTAAAAGAAGTAATCGCGAGCTCTTCTCAGGCGCTCTTATTTATAGACCCCCTGGAACGAGAGCCGCGTTTACTAGATCATTGCTGACTTTCCTAGAATCATGTCTGGACACCACCTCTTTTACAATCCTTGGAGATTTCAATTTCCACTTGGAACTAAATAATGATACCGACACAGCTAGCCTGATTGATAACATGGCCGCATATGGCCTGAGCCAGCTAGTATCAGAACCTACGCACATAGCTGGCCATACGCTAGACGGACTTTTCACAAATAATACCTCCACAGAAGTGACGAGAGTTCAACAATTAACATGGTCAGACCATTCCGCAGTCCATTTTAACGTCCGGATGGTAGCAACCAGCGATGGCCGCAGGGTCAGCTCCTCGAGGGGAGATCTCGCCCCTGGAAATCAATCAATGAACAGGATCTGATTTCAGCCCTGTCAAAGAATTTACCAGATGTTCTGGACTCAGATGTGGCAGCAAACAACTATGAAACCTGGTTAACTCAGGCAGTAAATAAGTTGGCACCGGAAGGTTCTAAGCATCAAAGGACTAGACAAGTCTCCTCGCCCTGGTACTCGATTGAGCTTAAACAGCTGAAAATCAAATGCAGACGTCAGGAGCGAATTTGGAGATCAAATTATAGCGCGGAACATAGGAGGCAATATAATTCAGTATTAGAGGAATATAAGTCCTCTATAAAGCTAGCCAAATCAAAATATTTCACGGCTAAAATTCAGGAGGCGTCAAACTCCTCCAAAGAATTGTTTAAAACTGTCACTATTCTATCCAACTGCCCACGGGATACGGTGTTCTCACCAAATCAAGCATTAGTGGATAACATGGCTGGTTTTTTTCAACATAAAGTAGAGTCAGTATATAGTGAGCTCACAAACTCAGTACCAATTCCCATGGGCAATGGGTTAGATGGACTAGAGGAGACGGCCCCTGGAGCCAGTTTGATACGGTTCCAATTGTTAGAACAGAGTCAAGTGCTTGGTCTACTGTTGAAAACCAAGTCTGGCTCCCCTCTGGACCCTTGCCCCCCTCTATCATACACTTAGCCCCAGAGCTGATCAGTGCCTGTCTGACCCCTTTACTGAACACAATTATAACTACGGGGGTTTTCCCAATGTGTTGGAAAAAGTCTGTATTAGACCCATTTTAAAAAAACTTCACTCGACCCTTTGGAGGTCAAGAACTATCGACCTATTTCCTGCCTCCCGTTTCCTTCTAAGATACTCGAGAAAGCACTAAACAGAGAACTGACGGAATACCTGGATAATAATAGTGTCCTAGACCCCACACAACATGGTTTCAGAGCTCAGCATTCAACAGAATCAGCTTTGATCATGGCGACAGAAGAGATTAGAAAGGTAATGGACGGAGGCGGTAGGGCCATCCTGATATTACTTGATCTTACTGCAGCATTCGATACCGTAAATCATACGGTTGTTGGTACAAAGGCTGAAAGAAGCTGGTATTGGGGAGAAGGCACTGGATCTTCTAGCCTCATACCTGGCAAACCGGGAACAGGCAATTCACTGGGATGGACTCCAGTCAGGAAAGTTCACACTTCCGTGCGGAGTGCCCCAAGGTTCGGCCCTTTCCCCTACCCTGTTCAATGTATATGTTGCCCCTTTGGCTAGAGTTATAAAAAGCCATGGTCTTTCTCTTGTATCCTACGCGGACGACACCCAATTAGTGGTGTCAGTTGCGCAAAACCTGCACCTGACAGCGGAAAGGTTCCGGAACTGCCTAAGGGCTCTGATGGCCTGGATGAACCTAAACTTTTTGAAGCTAAATACAGAAAAAACTGAGGTCATAGAGTTCGGGCAAAACCCTCTGTCTGGAGTGAACTCTGGTGGCCGCCTGAAGCAGGAACTCTTCCGGTCACTGCTCTGAAGGCTAGAAATCTAGGGTTCCTGGTAGATAAGGACTTAACTCTTGCCTCCCAGATTAATCAAGTGACATCGGCCTGTTTCTTCACGCTGAAAATTTTACGGAAGATCCTTCCATTCATTCCATCTTCGTTAAGAAAAACGGTAGTTGGTGCATTGGTGTTGTCCCGAATAGACTATTGTAATTCGCTATACCTAGGGGCTGGCGTTAGACAACTCTCTAAACTACAGTCTCTACAAAATGCAGCTGCACGAGTATTGCTAGAATTACCTAAATACCACCCAACATCTGCAAGCCTTAAAAGTCTCCATTGGCTACCAGTTCGTCGAAGAATAGATTTCAAGGCTCTATGTATAGTCCATAAAGCCCTTTATGGAGGAGGGGCGTCAGCTATACAATCTCTGTTCCCAAGATATCTACCAATACGCTGTCTCAGGTCAGCAAACACCGGATTGGTCCTGCTCTCTACTATAAGCAGAGCCAGATGGGGCGGCAGGGGGTTCTCCTACCAAGCAGCCAAGCTGTGGAATTCCCTCCCAATCCACATGAGACTGCAGTCAAGCAGGGATCTCTTTAGAAAGATGATCAAAACATGGCTCTTCACTAAGCCCCAGGCCTGTTAATTCTGGTGGTTGGCTATTTCCTCAGCGCCAAGACGCCTCGGCATTAGAGCGCTTTATAAATATCTCAGTCAGTCAGTCAGAATCAGCATCAGAGAGTTCACGTCCGGGAGGGGATGGGGGGACTGGCTCTGTTGGTTGGTGGTGTTCTCACCAGCTGTTGATTGTGAATCTCCTGTTGAACAGAGGTTAGACTGTCAGTTAAGTACACTCCACAACCTTGGTGACCCAGTTTTGGATGTTTTAGTTGATAAGTCAAACTTTTTACATTGCAATCACTAGGTATTGGTAAAAGATTATCAGCATCATGACATGATGTAGAGGAGTACATACATTACTTGTTATTAGTGTAACATGTAAATAACAACCTTTTGACATATACAGATAGTGTGTTTACAAGGACATGTCATCATCTACCAACTTGGTGCACATCCACTTTGGTTTATGCTGGGATATTGTAGACTTATCTGAGAATCTGTTTCAGCTATGCCAAAACTTCCTAATTTCGGTTGGTCATTTTTGCTGAAAATCATGTGGTTTTGTTTGTTTTACAGATTGTCCATGCATGTGTTGTGTTCATATGAGCCTTCATGCTTTGAAACAATGGGACTTACACATTGCATTGTGTGCTTTGCATAATTGGGCCCTGAATTTATTTGCATGGGACTTTGTGATTCAGAGTATGATTTATGTGACATTTACATTAACCTAGGCGGTAAACTACATTTACATACTCTGTCTATGAGTCTCTGCAGTGCATTACCAGTTCATGCCAAGAGCACTGCATCATCTGCATAGAGGAGTATCAAAATGGGAGAAGATTTAATAAAGGGGACATCTGAAGTATAGCCTACCAAGGCTGACTCTACCGCATAGGTGTATAAAGCAAATAAAAATGGGTCCAAAACACACCCCTGTCTCACACCGCGGGGGTTTCTAAAATACCTTGTGCGTTCTCCCCTTTTCCTGTAACGAACACAAGCTGTGGCGCCGGAGTACATCTCTCAGATAAAATTAATTATCTGGATCTCTATTCCCATATCCTCCATTATTACACATAACTTAGAATGAGCCACACAGTCAAAGGCGGCCGATAGATCCATAAAGGCCATGTGTAAGTGGCCATTCTAGGCCGCTGTGTACTTCGCAATTATGTGGCTTAAGTTAAGGCATTGATCCACAGTCCCCTTTCCTTTTCTAAAACCGTATTGGCTGGGAATTATGTTCCTCATGGCCCACTTCTCCATTCTGTCTGGGCAAAAGTGTCCGTGCCAATTAATTTTGCTGTAGTATCTAATAGAGATATAGGCCTGTACATTTTTGGGACGGCCTTATCCCCTTTCTTATAGATTGGTACTATGACCGTCTTCTTCCAGGATGCCAGTGGCCCTGTATGGACTATGATGTTAAAAACATTTGTGAGTAATGGAGCCCACAGGTCCTGGTTATCCAAGAAGAAGTCGATCAGGACCCCATCAGGACCAGGGGCCGTAGATCTTTGGAGTGATGAAGAGCAAGTTTTATTCCATCCAAACCAAAGGATAAGTGGATCTCTGGTATTACAGGCTGGGAAAGCTGTGAGGGGAACCTCTACTTCCCCAAATTTCCCAAAAAGTCCTTCAAAATGTTCAACCCATGCATCCTCAGCCACATGGGTCTCTAGTGAAATCTCATTCTCCTCTCTTAAGA
>CAWUFW010032937.1:0-13110 GCA_963921515.1 Calotriton arnoldi | reverse complement strand
AACTGCCAATGTCAGACGACTAATACATACTTCGCCAGGTGCAACACAATAACAAATCTCATTCTCTCCACAGGTGACGAACTGCTGGACGCTGGGGATGGAGACAGCAGCCAGCACAGCCAGCCTACAAGCCCCCAACGAGGACACACGGATCTGGAGGATCTGTCCACCCTTCGGACACGGACCACCAAGCTGGCCCATCTGGCGTGGCAGGGCCCAGCCGCTCCCCAGGACCCTCCTACCCACCAACCCATCATCCAGGGATGCTGAACAGTCCCAGTCCCCTGCTGCCACTGTCGTTGCGGCCACACCCACGGTCATTGCGGCCACTACCACTGCCGCAACCGCCACCATCGCCGCACCGACCACCACCGCCTCCACCACCACCACGCCTTCGCTGGCACCAGCCCCAGCGCAGGTGGTGGCCCGGCCGACTGGATCCACCCTGGGAGCCGCAGCGAGGACCGTGGTGAGCAATGTGGCTAGTGGGCAGGGCCGGGGCAGCAGGACTGGTAGGAGGAGCAGGGTCAGGGAAACGCCAGCCTCCCTGGGAGCCATGCCCTGCCTCAAATGGCCAGAGTCCTGGGGCTCATGAAGAGGCCCAAGGACAATGGGCCAGGTCTGCTACTGACACGCGGGAGGTGCTGGGGTGCTGAGGTCCATGGACGCCCATATGGGCCAATTCCGTGTCCCGTATGGACCAACTCGTGACCTCATGGGGCCAGCTGGTGGTGGCGGGGGTCACAGGCAAGGCCAGCAACACCACCTCCGCCACCACCTGCTAGGGCGCAGGCTCGGGCAGCAGTGTCCACTTCCCTGCGTCCACAGCCAGTGAGCACACCTCACCCACCACCAGCAGGTCGCCACCACACACCCCCTCCCAAACGTGGAAGGGGCCGTCCGAAGAGGAAACAGATCTCCCGGGAGGACTTCGCACGCTCCAGTCGCAAGTGAGGCAGCCAGCCAGCCTTCCGCCAGCCTTCCTTGACCAGCCACTGCATTGACTTGCTCTACGATCTCCACTCCACACAGCCATCTGGATGGCATGTGTGTGTTGGACTATGGACATAGAACCAGTGGGTACACCCTGATCATCACGCAGCCATGACCGACAGCTCATTGTCACTGCACGCACCACTTTTGTCATCACCTTACACACAATCACATGTCACAGTTTGTAATAAATGCACCTTTTTCACTAACTGCTGTTTGTGCCCTGTGTCTTTATTGTACGGAATACAACGGCCACCTTGGGCGGAAAGGCACCTGATGCGTGGCATGGAAATGGAATCCGGAGGGACCTGTAGGGACCTAGGGGTGGGGAGACAGAACAGGAGCACATTCAATGAGTGTGTCACACACCCATCACACAGTACATGTCAACAACTACAAGCAATGTACACACATCGCACAGAGCAATAGGGCACAATGCCACAGCCACCAACAGTGGCATACTACCCTGGCCATGGAGCGTTGACACACTGCACGCAGTGAACATACGGCCACCCTGACACAGCACACACACACCTGCACAGATACAGACACATCATCCGTCGTACATGGACACTCACCGTCAAGTGAAGTAGCGGGCGATGAGCTGCTGGCGCACATTCCCAGCTTCCTCCTCTCCGCTGTCCACCTCACTCGAGCTGTCCTGGTCTACGGGCTGGGGCCCTGGTTGATCTCCCGTCATCCACAATGAGGGGGATCTGCTTCCGAATGGCCAGATTGTGCAGCATGCAGCACGCCACCACTATCTGGCACACCTTCTGTGGGAGTACGCCAGTGCACCTCCGGTGCGGTCCAGGCACCTGAACCTGGACTTGAGGAGGCCAAAGGTACGCTCGACCACACGTCTGGTCCTCCCATGTGCCTCATTGTATCGATCGTCTGCTGGGGTGCGAGGATTCCTCAATGGACTGAGCAGCCATGCCCCATTCGGATACGCAGAGTCACCTGGGTGTGAGGGACACAGAGAACCGTTGCTATTCCAACTGGACAGGGGACAGCATCGCACAACCAGCACGCTACACCACTCCACATACTCACCGACAATACAGCCACGATCCTGTTGCAGATTGGCCATCAGTCGTGGCAAGATGCTGTTGCGCATTATGTGTGCGTCATGGGCCGAGCCTGGAAACTTTGCACACACGTGGGTGATCACCATGTCCGCAAGGCACACCACTTGCACATTCAGGGAGTGCGTGTGCTTCCTGTTGCGGTACAGGTGCTCAGTGGCCTGTGGTGGAACAAGGCCAACATGAGTGCAGTCAATGGCTCCCACGACGTGTGGGATTCTGCCAAGGGCATAGAATGCACCCTTCACTGCCGCCAATTCACGAGCCCTGGGGAATCTGATGTACCTGTTCCGGCACAGCATCATGGCTGCCAGTACATCCCTCAGCACCTTGCTGAACATGGGCTGGGACATCCCTCCTCCACTGCCCACTGTGTGCTGGAATGACCCAGTGGCGAAGAAATGCATGGCGGCCATCACCTTAGCCGTGGGGGTGACAGCAGTCGGATACACCCTGCGGGACGGAGATGGGGCTCTAACATGGCACACAGTCGATGCAGAGTTGGCCTGTCCAGCCGAAACTTCCTGATTACCTCTGTATCGTCCATGTCCGCCAGCAATTGGTATGGGCGGTCAATGTTCGGTCTCCGCCTGGGTTAAATGGCAGAGGACACATGTCAAAGCAACACGGCACATAGCAATTTCGCATACACATCACTGACATGACTGAGCAAGCACATGAGCCACAGCCCAGCTGTCAAGCTGGGACGGCACGGCCACAATACACTTACACAGGTCTCCCAACAATGGCAATGGCAAGTGAGACATACCACTGCCATGTGCATGCACATGGGGATCTAGGCCCCAATGACTTGCGGGGCGTGCTGATGGGGACTGACTGCATATTCGTCAAGCGGCAACGCCACGGCAACATGAGTGTCTGCTGAGCATGGAACTGCTTCCCGAGGCTGGATGAGTATGGCACACGACGACGACGATGTGGGCACGGGCTGGAGCGGCCAATACAAGTGGGACCTGTGGCACGAGGGGATATGAGACAGTAGTAGGTGTCAGCACTGCACCCTATGTACAGCACTGTACGGATCACAGCTCCCGAAACATTGACTGGTGTCCACATTGACAGCCCCATGCCAAGACGGCTGTGTGCTTGCAGTCACACGTCACAGGTGAGAGGTTACATTGCACGTGCCAGGTGGCAGTCGTACATAGTGGGAGCTGGCATGTGTGTGCATGTGTCTCCTGTTCAGGATCCACCAGATGGGCGCTGACTCTGTACTGACCATTGGACACAGCATGTTCCGTGGAAGGCTTGTGTGTGTGGGATGGTGGCACTGGATGTGCCTCCGTTGGGTGGGGGCCATGCACAGGGCGGGTACGTCGATGATTGCGCATTGTTGGTCACGGTGGGTGCACCAACTAAGATGTGTTGCCCTGTGTTCAATTCCTATGTCCGCATGATGATGGACTGTGGATGTGGGCAGACTACACATTGGTCGATGTGCTGTCTATATGCATGTGCCTTCACACCAGGCACAGCTGCTCCTGCACATGTGACCCCTGCTGGACTCGCTGCTGGGTCTGTGGAGCTGATGCACCTTCTGCGCGTGGGGCGGACAGCTCTCCTCACTTCCCTCATTGCGCATGTCATGTCTTTGCCGCAGGTGACATGGATCATGGAGGGCCCACATGTACGCGTGGGTAGGCTACACATGATTGTTCACTGGTCGCCACCCCCAGTCAGTGTTTCAATGGGAAGGTTGTCGTGCTGGTGGTATGTTCGATGTGGCGGATGGGCGGGCCTAGGTGCGGGCTTACATTCCGGACATGGGGGTAGTTGGATTGGCGACTAGTTGCAGTACACACGGGACACGTCTCTTCCTTTCCACATCTGGGTCATCCCTTGTACTAACTGACAGTGATACAGTCATCTTCGCCCCAGCCCTCATGTCCTCCCCTCGCCCCAATATGCATGCTCACCTGCGAGGCTAGCGCTTGCACAGGCAGCCCCAAGCTCGCACCAGAGAGGGCAAGGAGTGTATGTGTGGGTCCAGTTGCACGAGTGGGCTGTCTCAGGGTATGATGTGTGGCGGGACGCCGTCCACCTGCGTGGTGCCCCAAATGGAGACCCGGCCTGCATGGACTATGCATCACAGTCTTCGCCTCGGATCCGCCACCTGCGACACCCAGTGGCTGTGGCTGCCCTTGCGGCCATGCCGCGTCCGTCTGTGGCTGATGGCCCACACATTCACTCTTTGGCCTCTCTGGGGAGGGCTCAGGGGTGGTGGCGCACGCGCTTGCACTTAGTCGCAATGGCATGTGGCGTGGTTGGTATGATGGGCAATGGATGGGATGGTGCGAGCCACCTCCCGTGACGTCAGTGCTGCTCGTGCTGTGGTGCGTCCCCTACACTTCCATTTGACTTTTTGCCATGCTAGACGTTGAGGTTCTATTGCCTGCGTGATATGACCAGGAGGAGCGCGAGGAGACCTCTCACACACCATGCTCCACTGCCATCCCGTGCCCTGTATCGCCTGTGCGGATTGACTATGTTGGGGTTACACCTGGTCGACTGGGGCTGTGTGTGCCTTGTCAAGGGGCATGGCGGGCGCACAACAGGATCCAGCTTGTCCACAGAGGGTGGGCTGAGGTGCGCCTGGTACCGCTTTGTACGTGTGCCCGGCTGCTGTGCACACACGTGTTCACTCTCCCGACAGGTGTCCTCTCACAATGCCCAGGGAAGCGGTGGTGTACTGTTCATGAGCCCTCCCAACACGGCGTGCTCCAACTTGGCATGTGCGCATCTACCCGTCGCACCCACCCACCTGAGCACTGCGTCCATACGACTTCACACGACACATGTGTGTCTTCCACAGTAGTGCTACTCATTTGCGTTGACATCCAATACCAGTGGACTACATGGTCATGTCACGACTGCCGTGTACTTCACATACTCTCATCCTCTCTCATTCGTACTCTGTGAAATGAGTCAGCGGAGACAGTTCTGGTTTCAAACATTATATTGAGTCTTCTGTCCTCTGTGATGCAGTATAGTGGACACTACTGGCAGCGGAATACATGTTGAGGATATACTGAGCATGATTACAAATGGGATAGGGTGTGGGGTTACATCTGCTTGGCCAAGGCTGTGCTAATGTACATTTACGTATAGCTGCGGAGCTGCGGACTTTGACACAGACGGTATACATGTAGCCTACCAGACCGCTCGGCATCATGGGCACAGTCCATCTCAGTTCCATGTGACAGGTTTGCTGCGGTTGTTCCTCATGCACGCGTGCATGTGAGATGACATCAGGGCATGTGCTTGCGTGCATGCAGCGGCGTGCCACTTGTTGTTGCACTGTGGTGGTTACTGGACATGTCACAGTCACTGGGGTCGTGTTGTTGTTGTATGCACTTGTCGTCCATGCAAAGGTCCTGGTATGGGATTCCCGGGCGGGGGGTGGGAGGGGTGCAGCACCCACAGACTCAGGCGACCTATTCATGTCCACTGAGCGGTGTGTGTGTCCATGTGCGCTGGATCCATGTCGTGTCCTGGTTGTTCGTGCAGTTCCGTCCATGTGGGTGCGATGCACAGAGCCCATGCCACTGCCTCCCCACGATGCATGCGGTGTTCCTGGATGTGATGGGGAACAGTGTGCATGTCCCGGTCATATCCGATGTCATGGCGATGTCGTTGATGGTGTGGTTACAGTTGCCGGTCGTTTGGTATGGCTGTTGTGGTGGTGACTGGCCAGATCCGTGCGGAAGCTGAGCATGGGTGCGGGGTTGGACTTCATAGGTCACTCGGGAACCTGCGTTGTGGTCCGACGTATTTACAGGTTGTCAGGTATGCGATGCCGCCCAGCAGGGCTTCCATGTCATTGGTGGTGTACATGTTTGCCAGCCAATGAAGCGGATGGTGGCTGTCAAGGTGTTGTTCGTAGGTTGTCCCTTGGAGGACCATGATGGGGCATGCTGGGTGACATTCGATGTAGCTGTTCTCGATGATCCGTCGTGTGGAGGCACAGTGGTTCCATTTCAGTGCGCGGTGCGATGTTGGCCACATACGCCATGCCCCCATAGGCAGAGCAGGCCCTGTCGTGTGCGTCCAGAGGGAGGAGTAGTGGTAGCAGGTCCGCCTTCAGACATGCCGGGTTGGAGAGGCATATCTCGACGGGATGCTGGTAGGGACACCTCCGACAGTAGAAGACGGGCATGACGCAGCTGAACAATGTGATGCGGTAAGTCAGTCGGTAACTTACGTTCAGCAGGGACAGGAGATCGCATCCCAATGTATGTATCAGTGTTGGTTTGGTACAGCTTGAGCTGTTCGGCGTAGTTGGGTAGGTGTGTTGCGGTTGCCATTTCGCAGCGGTGCGTTGTGGTGGCGTGCTCCGGCTGTGTGTGCAGTCTGCAATGTGCACGCTCCGGGTTGCTGTGAGCTCTGTGTAGTCGTAGGGAGACAGGACTTGTGTTCTGTTGGCTTGTTTGGAGGACACGGGCCCTCTTCCCACATGCTTCTCAGACAGTTCAAGGTCAGTGCTGTGTGACTCCTTCCAATTAACTTGCATGTGGCCGACATGGGGGAGTGTTTTCTTCTTTCTTCCCCGTCCGTTGTGTGCTTCTGTGATATGCGCTATCTGCCCTGTGGTCGGTCTCCTCGGCATGCCTGTGTTGGTCTATTCTTGGACAATGGCTGTATTCACCGGCTTCTGTCGTAGGGCTGTGGTTTCGGTGTTGGAATGGAAGGTCATTCAGTGCTGTCTGCTCTCCCTTGTGTGGGCGGCAGGCTGCCTTTCCGCTCTGCGTTGGGCCTTGTGTGTGGATGTAATTCTTGGGCCACCTGTTGTCGGTCACCGGGCTCTTTGGTGTTCCGTTTCATGTGTCTTGTTCATATGTGCAGGGTGGTATGGGTTTTCAGTGTGGTACTGGCGTTCCTCTTCCCGAAGGGGCCCTGCTTCTCCTAGCTGGTGTTGCCGCCGCTGTGTGCTTCGCCATGTTTGTTACACTGGGGTGTGTCCTGCTGTTGCGTGACTTCACTGACATGTGTGCGTCGGTTGTGTGGCGTTGGGTGTTGTCCGTGAATTGGGCGTTGGGGACATGTCTGTGGCAGGCCTGTCACGTGTCATGTGCGTTCGGGGTGGGGCTGATGTGTGTGCTGCTTGGTTGTGTCCCTGTGTCTGTGTGCGACGCATGCATGGCGCTGCGGTTGGCCTCTGCGTTGTGCGCATGTGGTGGCGGCGTCATCGGCGCTTTGGGGCCGTGGACGGGGTGGTTGGTTCCTAGTCCCAGGTGGTGTGTACACATGTGTTCCGCGATGTTAGGATTTGGCCTGTGTGTCATATGTGGATGCAATGGTGGATGTGTAGTGTGCACGCGCTGGTGGGGGTTGTCCGCTTTTTCCGCCTCTTGCACTGTGTGCGCTGTTTGCGTGCACTTGTTGTGTGTGTGCCTACCTGCGTCTCCGCGGCACGCTGCGTCCTTGGTGGTGCATCAGCAGAAGCATGGGAAGGGCCTGCAGTGCTGGATTCATGCCCGGGTGCCGCTTCTTCGTTGTCCGTGCTCTGCGTCCGTGTTTCCGCCTCTCTTTCACGTGCGGTGTCTCTTTGCCGTGGGAGCCGCTTGTTTGCGGCATCGTAATTTATGCGCCGGGCGGGACGTGTTTCGCCGGACGGTGTGTGTCAGCTGTGCTGCGCCGCTACGTGTGCGGGCGCACTTTGATGGCGGACGGTGTTGCTGGCTTGCCGGGCGGTGTTTGGCCTGCTTTTCGCATCGTAATTGGGCGGGCGTGTGGACTGCTGCGTGCCGGCGGTAACTGGTGGTTTTTGCATCCGCCAGCACGGCGGTAGTGCTTCCGCCCGCCATCGTAATGGGCCCCTTAGTAGTTAATGGACCATTATCCGTGCCATAAATCACGTTATTTTGAATATAAGCCCAGAAAAAGTTGATTTTAGCGATTTCTTGGAAGTTAGTGACAACTGTGACGGATATTCCCAGAAATGATATAGGCCTAATTTCTCAAGCCAAGTTAGACACTATGTTTTAACCACTATGGTATTCTTGCTCTGGTCACTGCTAAGATCTCCTCTAGACCTTCCTTATAGTATGTCACTCTTGAGTTGACCAGAGCCGGCACCCAATATAATAGGGTCTCCATTATTGCGTGGTGGTCCATTCGCTTAACATCAAGGTCCACTGGCACAATCGGCGACTAAGGGTGTTCGTACTCGGTAGATTCTTAACAATCTTCTAAAAAATTTATTCTCTTCCTCTAATTCAAAACTCTTTACAATTAGGCTCCCCCATATTTCCCGCCCACAAAGAGAAGCCGAATGAGCTCTGTGTTTAAAAACTTCTAGGGGCGGGAGACACTGCCTTTCGCGATACTAGTCCCGTGCTTCTTATTATAGGCAGTGCATTTTGGAGCAAAATAATTTTTATTTTTTTCTAATTGGGGCTTCCAAGACAGCTTTTGAGTCCAAGGTTATGCCCAGGTAGTTGGAAAGATTGAACATATTCTAATTTTTGGATTATTAATTGCTAAGTTCTTTCTAAAAGACTTGTGTGGATTAATTGCCAGTATATTTCGCTTGTTGGCATTTATTTCAAGGCCCTTTGTGCTACAATATATGTTAAAAGAATCCAACAAACATTGTAGGCCCTTGGGGGTTTACAGTAGTATTAATGGTTGTGTCATCGGCAACAAAAGTGCTGGGCATCAAATCCCCCCCAGCTTTGGCGAGTCATGAACACACCCCAGCAAATGACTTGGGATATCATTGACGAGTAAAGAAAATAGGGTGGGCGCCAGGACACACCTCTGGCGCACACCCTTTTAACCGGAATTGCCCTAGTAAGCTCACCTCGGGCCCCATCTCACTTTAGCGAAATTGTCCTCATGTAGTCTTACTATTTGTGCGGTAGTAGTTCCTCAGGGCAATCCCTGGAACCTCAATGATTCCCTTAAAGTAAATCCCGTGGAATGAGATCGAAGAGCGGCTCTCAGGTCCACGAGAGCTAACATACAAGTGGCCCTTTTTTAAATTAATATATTTCCAACATAAACAAATGAATCTAAAACCTGATCAATGGTGCTAACTTTGATCTAAATCCTGCCTGGAATTTAGAAAGTACACTATTCTCTTTAAGCCAACCATTTAGTCTCATTAAAAATATGTCTAGCGAAATTTTTTTGTAAAATATCGATTAAACTTATAGGTCGATAATTAGCGGGCCGTAACGATTGCCCTTCTTAAATATTGTAACAATCCCTGCCCCTTTCCATGACCCGGGTATGGGAGAGCCAGATGCAATAGCATTACATAACCTGCATTTATGCAATGGGCTCCCAAACACTACTATCGTGGCTTTAACATATCTCCCGAATTTTGTCGTGGGGCCGGGCGCTTTTCCTCAGACTTGACTGCATTAACTGCCATTAATGTTTCTTCCAAACTAAAAATGAAGATCACTTACATTGCAGATCAACTCATAGCAAAGCTACGCCTAACAGACATTTTTTTTCATTTTGTATTGCCGCATAAAGGCCGGAAAAATGATCCTCCCATGTTTTGGCGCCAAGATAGAGATCCTTACTTTCCCTACCACACTTGTTTCCCTTGTAATTAGGCGCCCAGAAGCTTCTGCTTGATCCTTGGCTTTAGCTGCACAAATTAAGTCCGCCCAGATGTTATCATCCCATATTTTTTTTTAGCATGGGCAAGGGCATACTTATAATTAGATCTTATCTCCCTTTATGCTCTCTATATTATTTGTTTTAATTGCCAATATAAGATCGGCTTTGCTTCCCCGACACTCTTTATTATACCACATATCATCTCTTATATTGGAGTCTCTCCCACTACGATCTTTTAGTTATTCTTACTCAACAATCGGTAGCTACAGGCATCTATCAAAGCATAATGTGCTGCCAAAGTCGGGAATTCTACTGCGGGAGAATCCAAATGCAGAGAGACGACTTCTACAAAGATGTCGTAGGATCCAAGCGCCATGGCTTGGAGTGGTCTCCTGTAAACATGTGGCCACTTTACAGCTCCAGGACGATTATTGCTAACAAGAGTGTCGCCAGATAAGATGTTAGTGACTTCATTATACCTCTACTAACATCGATAAAGGAATCAATTACTAGTGTCAAATGTAAGGGACGATGATCACTATCGGTTCTGGGGTCTATTGTCAAATCCAATACATTTGGCCAGAATCTCGATAGATACCAATATGTAATCTACAATGTTGCTTTTACTATTACCCCTACCAAAGGTAAAAGCTTTTGGTCTATCAGGAGGATAAACGGCCATTACAGGCCTCTAATTCCCTGTCCTGTTATTAGTTTCATAATTTGCGCTACAGCTACAGTACAAGGCACTGCCAAGCTGCTTTCAAGAACAGGGATATTATTTGCTGCGTCCTCCTCTTCAAAGAGGTTCTCAAAGCCTACCACTGGTTCAAAAGTTGCAATTTAAGTCGCCTCCAATAATTACCATTGCCCCAGGCTCCTATTAGGTTTAAAAAGAGTCAAGTTGTTTAATGACCAGAGATCTCTTTCGTAGCTGGGCTTGGCCTATTGTAGATGTTAATCTGGTGTATATTGTTTTTTTGTCCAGTGCTTTAATTTTCACACCGATCAAATCCTGGGACGGAATATTCCAACTGGGTTAACACTATTTTTAAGAGTTATTCTTTACCCATATGACTTGAGCCCCTGAAGTGCCTGCCTTCTAGCAGATGGAATAGCATTAATACTAAAGGTCTTAAAAACCCAACCCTATGCGGGGTGTCGTCTAATGCCCAGGTCTCCTGCAATAGGCAGATGTCACTTCTTGCCTCGACATATTCTAGCCATTCAGAGTCCCTCAGATTTCTATTCAACTCCTGCTATGTTCCCAGGAGTGTAAGGCGTACTTCTCAGACACATTTTTTTCACTCTTTTTCTTTGTTGAGTTTAGCCTCAGACTGCTTGGGGGTTATTTCCTCTAAAGGAGGTTGCTGAGAAAAGCCAAATAGTGGCCCCCGAACTCTGCCACTCCTAGTTGTCCATTTCCACTCAGCTATGAACATACAACCGCTCAACTTCCCTGCATAACCTTCACCTGCTGCCCCAAATCGGGGGCAAATCTAAGCTCCCCACTACAGCCTTTGACTGAATGGTAGTTTCCGAAGAAAATATAATGTTTTCACCCATAAACCGGTTGTCAATCTAGGGCATCTAGGTCAGACAGCCATGAAATCTATTTGAAGATAGTATTGATGTGTTATCGCGGAATATAATTTCTAGGATGTGGCTTGTAAAAATATCCTAGGGGAGCACAATAAATACTAGTTTTTTGAAAGGATGTCTCCTCTAGCAAATTTAACAATCTTTGAAACCATATGGGGTCTACGAAAGTTTATTATTATGCAGTCACCATCAATCTTCTTCAGGGAATCACCAATCCACCCTACTCTACTAAATCCATTAAAAATGTCACTCACGTTATGTGTGGGTTAAAGTTTTTATGTTTTGACAACCAATCAACTGTCTTATTTTGCAAGCTGTTCCATGATTCAATCTGATCCTTTTTCTTAAGGGGGAACCCCGCCAATATTAGTACATAGGGACATGAAGCTATGGTGGTAACCCCATAACATCGGTACTTGTGAATCAAGTTTGTATTTTGGGAATCTTTTTGCAACAGAGCCCATGCGATTTTCAGATACAACCGGGGCTACCTGTCCATGGTATATAACTTGCCTTTCCCCTGTTTTATTATTTACTCTATGTGCCCCACCATGTGTGCTTTTCCCCCATTTTTTCTCCTCCTTGTAACATGGATTTTCCACATGTGTGCTTATATTATCCCCATGACTTGTGCCAGCTAAACTAAGTGTTGGTGGGGCCCTCCATTTTCTTTTAATTCACATGCCCCTTCTGTAACATCTGGGTGGCTAGGAGTCTCTACTGTCTTTCATGTTTTTCTATCACTTCATATAGATAATCTATCTTTTTATCTAAAATGCCAAAACCTCTGAGACTCATTAAATCAGTGATTTGTGAGTAACATTGAATCTCAATTTTGATCCTAATATCGTTGTAAATGTACAACCATGGCCACCTGAACTTACTCGTCTGACAGAATGGGGGGGCAGGAGAACTCACGTGCCTGTCTGGATACTAGCAGTATTTGTCGATTATTACACCTTGTTCATTCTCACATGTATAATTGGTTGGAGACACCGCCTCACAGCCTCCCTGAACTCTTGGTTTTAGCTTTTTGATGGCCTGTACCACGCTTTCTGCTTTACTCGGGACGCCTTCCCTTTGGGCTCTCCTGGATGCTTTGGGGGCTCGTGATCTTGTTTCTATACCCTGTCTACTTTGATCATTTGAGACTGGGCTTATAATTGGCGAGGATATATATGGCAGAACAGATGTCGTTAATTTATTTTGGACAATTATCTTTGGACTTAATGGGGATTGCTGGGGTAAGTCATTCGAATTATGAATCCAATTGGAAATAGATGGTTGCTTTCCTATTGGAAGTTGTATAGAATCCAATGACAACCTTCTCTCTGTCATTTGGATTTCATGTGTCAATAGGGATTCAGCTCTAGTTAAAAAGGCATCCAATGTGCCTGCCGCTCCTTTAGACTTACTCATGATCACAAACGTGATTAACACTAGACAAGTATTACTTGCTTAAGAGATGTCCAACAATCGATACCACACTTATCCAAAACAGTGCACACAGACTTATAGTCTTACCAGACAGACCGTGCCTGGGGACAGCCCTCAGAGGGATGGCCCAGCCCAGTCTCTTCCGGTCATTGACGGGCACGGACGGGCCCGCCCTTGGCCCGGGCTTCGCCCGCGCGCGTCCCGCGATGCGGAAGGTAGCGTGGCACTTTATCGCGCCTCCGGGCGCGAGAGCAGCGTCAAGATGGCGCGAGGCTGCTGGGAAATGTAGTCCCCCTGCCGTTCCCCTCACGGCGATTGACTGCTGTATGTAGCCGTTCCCCTCACGGCAATCAGGCGAGGTAGACCGTTTCCCTCACGGTAAGGTTACAATGAC
>CAWUFW010032936.1:0-13113 GCA_963921515.1 Calotriton arnoldi | reverse complement strand
AAAAAAAAAAAAGAGAGAGACAGATACAAAATGAGTACGGAGCAGAGCCTGCCCTAAACTTAGGGATGAAATTACTAGGTAACTATGCCCAGGTATCAGCCATAATACTAGCTAACATTAAGGGGGAAGCAGCTTCAGTGGCCATCCGCCAACGCCTGAGGGAGTTCAATCCTTTAGAACAGGAACACGAACAACCAAAAATAATTGAAACTGCGTATGCAGAATTAGGCAGAGACAGTTTAGGTGGGAAAGCTTTAAAACCACAACTGATGGGCAGTCCTGAAAAGGACACTTTCAAGCAGACATCTGCTTCAACAAAGAAGAAGTGGGACAATAAAAAACAACAAAAATTTAAAGAAAATAGATCTCAAATCCGAGGTAGATCTCCTCCACAGGAGCCTTCTGAAAAGAGGTACAACCTTAGGAATAGGGAAAATATTAGGTAACCTGACAGGTATCAGGATACTGATACACGTTCCTCTCGTTCCTTTCAGGGTTCATCGAAAAACTCCAAGAGGGAAGGATGGTCAGAAAGACAAGAAGAGCGTACAAAGTCCAGAGACAAGCAGCACGCTCAAGATTACACTTCTAAAAAAGAAGAAAAACAAAAGCAAAAGCCACAGTTCAAAAAGAAGAAAGTTGCAGGTCCAAAGATCAGACATGCCCAGAATTCTGAGGACTCGACTACTGAACGGGGAATTGGCTCTGACGATGCTAGACAGTGTGGCAGAAATAACAATAGCTCGCCAGAACCTGATGGAATTTCTGGTGACAGCGGACTTGAATGATTACATCACGGTAGAAACACCTGATACTACGGTAAGTGTCCCACATAAAGTATATGAAATAACGCTCCAAATGGAGGAGGACAAATGTAGAACAGTGAGAGGTCTCTTTTGGGAGAACCTGACGTTTGGCTATGATATTATATTAGTTGAACGAGATTGGCCGCCAGCATTCGTCATGGATTGTCCTAAAGAAGAAACAGTAATTCTTCCGGCCTTCTCAGACCATATTCCCAGGCACTTGCAACACACATATGCGCAGGAGTGGGCGGTAGCCCAGGCTCCAGCATTACACAAAAACCATGTTGGATGGGATGAGGATTCAACCCACCACATTATTCCTTTAAAAAATACTCCAACTGCACAGAGGCAGTATCCAATAAAGCAAGAAGCTAAAAAACAGGTCAGGGAGATCTTAGATCAACTTGAATACCAAGGGGTGATTGAAACTTGCACCTCACCAATGAACAATCCTTTGTTTCCTGTCATGAAACCTGACAATTCATATTGTCTAGTTTTAGATTACAGACATTTAAACACTTGCACTAAGACATTTGCAGTCCAAAATGCACACAGTGTCTCATTAATGAATAACATTGCGCGGAAAAAATATAAAACTATACTTGATATCTCAAATGGATTTTTCTGCCAGAATATAGCGCCTGAAAGCAGGCATCTGACAGCCTTCTAGGCGCTAGGGTCCTAGCGTCAATTTTGTCGACTCCCCCAAGGGTATAAGAACTGCCCAGGGTTGTTTTCGGCTAGAGTAACTGAGTTACTTCAAAATTTGGATGAAGAGGCATTGTCCTATGTGGATGATATTTATCTAACGGACGATGACATAGAGGAGCACTTGAACACAGTGAATACCATAATTTTGGGATTTGCATCTGAGGGCTACAAATTCAACTTTAAAAAATCAAAAATTGCCCACCTCAGTGTCCTGTTTTTAGGATATGAGCTTTCCAGTGAAGGGAAAAGCCTGGCAGTCAATTCCTTAGAAAAATGCGCGCTGCTCCAACCTCCAAAATCATTAAAACATTTACAGTCAATCCTGGGATTCCTAAATTTTGGTAGAACATACATTTTAGATTACGCAGAAAGAGTGAAACCTTTCTACGATTTAATAAAACCTGATTTTTCAGTAAAACAATGGACACAGGAACATACAGATACACTTTGTTCCTTACAAGCTGACATGATAGCTTCCAAACACTTACAGACACGCGTAAACGTACGTAACCTGGTGATCCGTATAGTTGAGGGTCAATCTGGGTACACCTATCTAACATATAATGAAGGTGAAACAGTACCAATTGCATACAAATCACATTTGTACACAAATGCTGAAATGTGTTTCACATCTACAGAAAAGATTCTGATAGCAGTACATACTGCTGTAGTGAGAGAAAGGCAAAAACAACAGTTGATGGACAGAATGCAGAACAATGTCATACATTCACCCCAGTACAGAGATCTGGGCCTAAATCCATCGTTTTTTTGCTCACCATGCCATTCCAGTTTGAACCCAGCCATATGCAAATCAGTCTTGACCCTGTGCCTCATGGGAACAGTCCAGCCCGAACTGCCAAGCCAGGTCCTCCCTGGACTGGAAACAAGCATTCTAGGACCGGTTTCGGGGTTTCACCCTCTTCAGCCAGGATAGCTTGATTCCAGTGGCATGGAGAGCACGGGACCCACGTCTGGGCATACCCGTCCCACTCGGGGTGACAAATGCAAAAACAACAGTTGATGGACAGAATGCAGAACAATGTCATACATTCACCCCAGTACAGAGATCTGGGCCTAAATCCATCGTTTTTTTGCTCACCATGCCATTCCAGTTTGAACCCAGCCATATGCAAATCAGTCTTGACCCTGTGCCTCATGGGAACAGTCCAGCCCGAACTGCCAAGCCAGGTCCTCCCTGGACTGGAAACAAGCATTCTAGGACCGGTTTCGGGGTTTCACCCCTCTTCAGCCAGGATAGCTTGATTCCAGTGGCATGGAGAGCACAGGACCCACGTCTGGGCATACCCGTCCCACTCGGGGTGACAAATGCAAAAACAACAGTTGATGGACAGAATGCAGAACAATGTCATACATTCACCCCAGTACAGAGATCTGGGCCTAAATCCATCGTTTTTTTGCTCACCATGCCATTCCAATTTGAACCCAGCCATATGCAAATCAGTCTTGACCCTGTGCCTCATGGGAACAGTCCAGCCCGAACTGCCAAGCCAGGTCCTCCCTGGACTGGAAACAAGCATTCTAGGACCGGTTTCGGGGTTTCACCCTTCTTCAGCCAGGATAGCTTGATTCCAGTGGCATGGAGAGCACGGGACCCACGTCTGGGCATACCCGTCCCACTCGGGGTGACAAATGCAAAAACAACAGTTGATGGACAGAATGCAGAACAATGTCATACATTCACCCCAGTACAGAGATCTGGGCCTAAATCCATCGTTTTTGCTCACCATGCCATTCCAGTTTGAACCCAGCCATATGCAAATCAGTCTTGACGCTGTGCCTCATGGGAACAGTCCAGCCCGAACTGCCAAGCCAGGTCCTCCCTGGACTGGAAACAAGCATTCTAGGACCGGTTTCGGGGTTTCACCCCTCTTCAGCCAGGATAGCTTGATTCCGGTGGCATGGAGAGCACGGGACCCACGTCTGGGCATACCCGTCCCACTCGGGGTGACAAATGCAAAAACAACAGTTGATGGACAGAATGCAGAACAATGTCATACATTCACCCCAGTACAGAGATCTGGGCCTAAATCCATCGTTTTTGCTCACCATGCCATTCCAGTTTGAACCCAGCCATATGCAAATCAGTCTTGACCCTGTGCCTCATGGGAACAGTCCAGCCCGAACTGCCAAGCCAGGTCCTCCCTGGACTGGAAACAAGCATTCTAGGACCGGTTTCGGGGTTTCACCCCTCTTCAGCCAGGATAGCTTGATTCCAGTGGCATGGAGAGCACGGGACCCGCGTCTGGTCATACCCATCCCACTCGGGGTGACAAATGCAAAAACAACAGTTGATGGACAGAATGCAGAACAATGTCATACATTCACCCCAGTACAGAGATCTGGGCCTAAATCCATCGTTTTTGCTCACCATGCCATTCCAGTTTGAACCCAGCCATATGCAAATCAGTCTTGACCCTGTGCCTCATGGGAACAGTCCAGCCCGAACTGCCAAGCCAGGTCCTCCCTGGACTGGAAACAAGCATTCTAGGACCGGTTTCGGGGTTTCACCCCTCTTCAGCCAGGATAACTTGATTCCAGTGGCATGGAGAGCACGGGACCCACGTCTGGGCATACCCGTCCCAATCGGGGTGACAAATGCAAAAACAACAGTTGATGGACAGAATGCAGAACAATGTCATACATTCACCCCAGTACAGAGATCTGGGCCTAAATCCATTGTTTTTTTGCTCACCATGCCATTCCAGTTTGAACCCAGCCATATGCAAATCAGTCTTGACCCTGTGCCTCATGGGAACAGTCCAGCCCGAACTGCCAAGCCAGGTCCTCCCTGGACTGGAAACAAGCATTCTAGGACCGGTTTCGGGGTTTCACCCCTCTTCAGCCAGGATAGCTTGATTCCAGTGGCATGGAGAGCACGGGACCCACGTCTGGGCATACCCGTCCCACTCGGGGTGACAAATGCAAAAACAACAGTTGATGGACAGAATGCAGAACAATGTCATACATTCACCCCAGTACAGAGATCTGGGCCTAAATCAATCGTTTTTTGCTCACCATGCCATTCCAGTTTGAACCCAGCCATATGCAAATCAGTCTTGACCCTGTGCCTCATGGGAACAGTCCAGCCCGAACTGCCAAGCCAGGTCCTCCCTGGACTGGAAACAAGCATTCTAGGACCGGTTTCGGGGTTTCACCCTCTTCAGCCAGGATAGCTTGATTCCAGTGGCATGGAGAGCACGGGACCCACGTCTGGGCATACCCGTCCCACTCGGGGTGACAAATGCAAAAACAACAGTTGATGGACAGAATGCAGAACAATGTCATACATTCACCCCAGTACAGAGATCTGGGCCTAAATCCATCGTTTTTTGCTCACCATGCCATTCCAGTTTCAACTCAGCCATATGCAAATCAGTCTTGACCCTGTGCCTCAAGGGAACAGTCCAGCCCGAACTGCCAAGCCAGGTCCTCCCTGGACTGGAAACAAGCATTCTAGGACCGGTTTTGGGGTTTCACCCTCTTCAGCCAGGATAGCTTGATTCCAGTGGCATGGAGAGCACGGGACCCACGTCTGGGCATACCCGTCCCACTCGGGGTGACAAATGCAAAAACAACAGTTGATGGACAGAATGCAGAACAATGTCATACATTCACCCCAGTACAGAGATCTGGGCCTAAATCCATTGTTTTTTTGCTCACCATGCCATTCCAGTTTGAACCCAGCCATATGCAAATCAGTCTTGACCCTGTGCCTCATGGGAACAGTCCAGCCCGAACTGCCAAGCCAGGTCCTCCCTGGACTGGAAACAAGCATTCTAGGACCGGTTTCGGGGTTTCACCCCTCTTCAGCCAGGATAGCTTGATTCCAGTGGCATGGAGAGCACAGGACCCACGTCTGGGCATACCCGTCCCACTCGGGGTGACAAATGCAAAAACAACAGTTGATGGACAGAATGCAGAACAATGTCATACATTCACCCCAGTACAGAGATCTGGGCCTAAATCCCTCGCTTTTTGCTCACCATGCCATTCCAGTTTGAACCCAGCCATATGCAAATCAGTCTTGACCCTGTGCCTCATGGGAACAGTCCAGCCCGAACTGCCAAGCCAGGTCCTCCCTGGACTGGAAACAAGCGTTCTAGGACCGGTTTCGGGGTTTCACCCTTCTTCAGCCAGGATAGCTTGATTCCAGTGGCATGGAGAGCACGGGACCCATGTCTGGGCATACCCGTCACACTCGGGGTGACAAATGCAAAAACAACAGTTGATGGACAGAATGCAGAACAATGTCATACATTCACCCCAGTACAGAGATCTGGGCCTAAATCCATCGTTTTTTTGCTCACCATGCCATTCCAGTTTGAACCCAGCCATATGCAAATCAGTCTTGACGCTGTGCCTCATGGGAACAGTCCAGCCCGAACTGCCAAGCCAGGTCCTCCCTGGACTGGAAACAAGCATTCTAGGACCGGTTTCGGGGTTTCACCCCTCTTCAGCCAGGATAGCTTGATTCCGGTGGCATGGAGAGCACGGGACCCACGTCTGGGCATACCCGTCCCACTCGGGTGACAAATGCAAAAACAACAGTTGATGGACAGAATGCAGAACAATGTCATACATTCACCCCAGTACAGAGATCTGGGCCTAAATCCATCGTTTTTGCTCACCATGCCATTCCAGTTTGAACCCAGCCATATGCAAATCAGTCTTGACCCTGTGCCTCATGGGAACAGTCCAGCCCGAACTGCCAAGCCAGGTCCTCCCTGGACTGGAAACAAGCATTCTAGGACCGGTTTCGGGGTTTCACCCCTCTTCAGCCAGGATAGCTTGATTCCAGTGGCATGGAGAGCACGGGACCCGCGTCTGGTCATACCCGTCCCACTCGGGGTGACAAATGCAAAAACAACAGTTGATGGACAGAATGCAGAACAATGTCATACATTCACCCCAGTACAGAGATCTGGGCCTAAATCCATCGTTTTTTTGCTAACCATGCCATTCCAGTTTGAACCCAGCCATATGCAAATCAGTCTTGACCCTGTGCCTCATGGGAACAGTCCAGCCCGAACTGCCAAGCCAGGTCCTCCCTGGACTGGAAACAAGCATTCTAGGACCGGTTTCGGGGTTTCACCCCTCTTCAGCCCGGATAACTTGATTCCAGTGGCATGGAGAGCACGGGACCCACGTCTGGGCATACCCGTCCCAATCGGGGTGACAAATGCAAAAACAACAGTTGATGGACAGAATGCAGAACAATGTCATACATTCACCCCAGTACAGAGATCTGGGCCTAAATCCATTGTTTTTTGCTCACCATGCCATTCCAGTTTGAACCCAGCCATATGCAAATCAGTCTTGACCCTGTGCCTCATGGGAACAGTCCAGCCCGAACTGCCAAGCCAGGTCCTCCCTGGACTGGAAACAAGCATTCTAGGACCGGTTTCGGGGTTTCACCCCTCTTCAGCCAGGAGAGCTTGATTCCAGTGGCATGGAGAGCACGGGACTCACGTCTGGGCATACCCGTCCCACTCGGGTGACAAATGCAAAAACAACAGTTGATGGACAGAATGCAGAACAATGTCATACATTCACCCCAGTACAGAGATCTGGGCCTAAATCAATCGTTTTTGCTCACCATGCCATTCCAGTTTGAACCCAGCCATATGCAAATCAGTCTTGACCCTGTGCCTCATGGGAACAGTCCAGCCCGAACTGCCAAGCCAGGTCCTCCCTGGACTGGAAACAAGCATTCTAGGACCGGTTTCGGGGTTTCACCCTCTTCAGCCAGGATAGCTTGATTCCAGTGGCATGGAGAGCACGGGACCCACGTCTGGGCATACCCGTCCCACTCGGGGTGACAAATGCAAAAACAACAGTTGATGGACAGAATGCAGAACAATGTCATACATTCACCCCAGTACAGAGATCTGGGCCTAAATCCATCGTTTTTTTGCTCACCATGCCATTCCAGTTTCAACTCAGCCATATGCAAATCAGTCTTGACCCTGTGCCTCAAGGGAACAGTCCAGCCCGAACTGCCAAGCCAGGTCCTCCCTGGACTGGAAACAAGCATTCTAGGACCGGTTTTGGGGTTTCACCCCTCTTCAGCCAGGATAGCTTGATTCCAGTGGCATGGAGAGCACGGGACCCACGTCTGGGCATACCCGTCCCACTCGGGGTGACAAATGCAAAAACAACAGTTGATGGACAGAATGCAGAACAATGTCATACATTCACCCCAGTACAGAGATCTGGGCCTAAATCCATTGTTTTTTGCTCACCATGCCATTCCAGTTTGAACCCAGCCATATGCAAATCAGTCTTGACCCTGTGCCTCATGGGAACAGTCCAGCCCGAACTGCCAAGCCAGGTCCTCCCTGGACTGGAAACAAGCATTCTAGGACCGGTTTCGGGGTTTCACCCTCTTCAGCCAGGATAGCTTGATTCCAGTGGCATGGAGAGCACGGGACCCACGTCTGGGCATACCCGTCCCACTCGGGGTGACAAATGCAAAAACAACAGTTGATGGACAGAATGCAGAACAATGTCATACATTCACCCCAGTACAGAGATCTGGGCCAAAATCCATCGTTTTTTGCTCACCATGCCATTCCAGTTAGAACCCAGCCATATGCAAATCAGTCTTGACCCTGTGCCTCATGGGAACAGTCCAGCCCGAACTGCCAAGCCAGGTCCTCCCTGGACTGGAAACAAGCATTCTAGGACCGGTTTCAGGGTTTCACCCCTCTTCAGCCAGGATAGCTTGATTCCAGTGGCATGGAGAGCACGGGACCCACGTCTGGGCATACCCGTCCCACTCGGGGTGACAAATGCAAAAACAACAGTTGATGGACAGAATGCAGAACAATGTAATACATTCACCCCAGTACAGAGATCTGGGCCTAAATCCATCGTTTTTTTGCTCACCATGCCATTCCAGTTTGAACCCAGCCATATGCAAATCAGTCTTGACCCTGTGCCTCATGGGAACAGTCCAGCCCGAACTGCCAAGCCAGGTCCTCCCTGGACTGGAAAAAAGCATTCTAGGACCGGTTTCGGGGTTTCACCCCTCTTCAGCCAGGATAGCTTGATTCCAGTGGCATGGAGAGCACGGGACCCACGTCTGGGCATACCCGTCCCACTCGGGGTGACAAATGCAAAAACAACAGTTGATGGACAGAATGCAGAACAATGTCATACATTCACCCCAGAACAGAGATCTGGGCCTAAATCCATCGTTTTTTTGCTCACCATGCCATTCCAGTTTGAACCCAGCCATATGCAAATCAGTCTTGACCCTGTGCCTCATGGGAACAGTCCAGCCCGAACTGCCAAGCCAGGTCCTCCCTGGACTGGAAACAAGCATTCTAGGACCGGTTTCGGGGTTTCACCCCTCTTCAGCCAGGATAGCTTGATTCCAGTGGCATGGAGAGCACGGGACCCACGTCTGGGCATACCCGTCCCTATCCTGGCTGATGAAGGCTGATAGCCTGAAACCGGTCCTAGGATGCTTGATTCCGGTCCAGGGAAGACATGGCTTGGCAGTTCGGTCTGGACTGTTCCCATGAGGCACAGGGTCAAGACTGATTTGCATATGGCTATGTCTGAACTGGGGTGGCGTGGTGAAGCAAAATAACGATGGATTAAACCCAGTTCTGTGACTGGGGGTGAATGTTTGCCAATGTGCAGCATTCCGTCCATCATCTTGTGTGTTTTGCATTTCGCCCTAAGTGGGAAGGGTATGCCCAGACGTGGGTCCCGTGCTCACTACGCCACTGGAGTCAAGCTATCCTGGCTGATGAAGGCTGATAGCCTGAAACCGGTCCTAGGATGCTTGATTCTGGTCCAGGGAAGACATGGCTTGGCAGTTCGGTCTGGACTGTTCCCATGAGGCACAGGGTCAAGACTGATTTGCATATGGCTATGTCTGAACTGGGGTGGCGTGGTGAAGCAAAATAACGATGGATTAAACCCAGATCTGTGACTGGGGGTGAATGTTTGCCAATGTGCAGCATTCCGTCCATCATCTTGTGTGTTTTGCATTTCGCCCTAAGTGGGAAGGGTATGCCCAGACGTGGGTCCCGTGCTCACTACGCCACTGGAGTCAAGCTATCCTGGCTGATGAAGGCTGATAGCCTGAAACCGGTCCTAGGATGCTTGATTCCGGTCCAGGGAAGACATGGCTTGGCAGTTCGGCCTGGACTGTTCCCATGAGGCACAGGGTCAAGACTGATTTGCATATGGCTATGTCTGAACTGGGGTGGCGTGGTGAAGCAAAATAACAATGGATTAAACCCAGATCTGTTACTGGGGGTGAATGTTTGCCAATGTGCAGCATTCCGTCCATCATCTTGTGTGTTTTGCATTTCGCCCTAAGAGGGAAGGGTATGCCCAGACGTGGGTCCCGTGCTCACTACGTCACTGGAGTCAAGCTACCCTGCTGATGAAGGCTGATAGCCTGAAACCGGTCCTAGGATGCTTGATTCCGGTCCAGGGATGACATGGCTTGGCAGTTCGGTCTGGACTGTTCCCATGAGGCACAGGGTCAAGACTGATTTGCATATGGCTATGTCTGAACTGGGGTGGCGTGGTGAAGCAAAATAACGATGGATTAAACCCAGATCTGTGACTGGGGGTGAATGTTTGCCAATGTGCAGCATTCCGTCCATCATCTTGTGTGTTTTGCATTTCGCCCTAAGTGGGAAGGGTATGCCCAGACGTGGGTCCCGTGCTCACTACGCCACTGGAGTCAAGCTATCCTGGCTGATGAAGGCTGATAGCCTGAAACCGGTCCTAGGATGCTTGATTCGGTCCAGGGAAGACATGGCTTGGCAGTTCGGTCTGGACTGTTCCCATGAGGCACAGGGACAAGACTGATTTGCATATGGCTATGTCTGAACTGGGGTGGCGTGGTGAAGCAAAATAACGATGGATTAAACCGAGATCTGTGACTGGGGGTGAATGTTTGCCAATGTGCAGCATTCCGTCCATCATCTTGTGTGTTTTGCATTTCGCCCTAAGTGGGAAGGGTATGCCCAGACGTAGGTCCCGTGCTCACTACGCCACTGGAGTCAAGCTATCCTGGCTGATGAAGGCTGATAGCCTGAAACCGGTCCTAGGATGCTTGATTCCGGTCCAGGGAAGACATGGCTTGGCAGTTCGGTCTGGACTGTTCCCATGAGGCACAGGGTCAAGACTGATTTGCATATGGCTATGTCTGAACTGGGGTGGCGTGGTGAAGCAAAATAACGATGGATTAAACCCAGATCTGTGACTGGGGGTGAATGTTTGCCAATGTGCAGCATTCCGTCCATCATCTTGTGTGTTTTGCATTTCGTCCTAAGTGGGAAGGGTATGCCCAGACGTGGGTCCTGTGCTCACTACGCCACTGGAGTCAAGCTATCCTGGCTGATGAAGGCTGATAGCCTGAAACCGGCCCTAGGATGCTTGATTCCGGTCCAGGGAAGACATGGCTTGGCAGTTCGGTCTGGACTGTTCCCATGAGGCACAGGGTCAAGACTGATTTGCATATGGCTATGTCTGAACTGGGGTGGCGTGGTGAAGCAAAATAACGATGGATTAAACCCAGATCTGTGACTGGGGGTGAATGTTTGCCAATGTGCAGCATTCCGTCCATCATCTTGTGTGTTTTGCATTTCGCCCTAAGTGGGAAGGGTATGCCCAGACGTGGGTCCCGTGCTCACTACGCCACTGGAGTCAAGCTATCCTGGCTGATGAAGGCTGATAGCCTGAAACCGGTCCTAGGATGCTTGATTCCGGTCCAGGGAAGACATGGCTTGGCAGTTCGGTCTGGACTGTTCCCATGAGGCACAGGGTCAAGACTGATTTGCATATGGCTATGTCTGAACTGGGGTGGCGTGGTGAAGCAAAATAACGATGGATTAAACCCAGAACTGTGACTGGGGGTGAATGTTTGCCAATGTGCAGCATTCCGTCCATCATCTTGTGTGTTTTGCATTTCGCCCTAAGGGGGAAGGGTATGCCCAGACGTGGGTCCGGTGCTCACTACGCCACTGGAGTCAAGCTATCCTGGCTGATGAAGGCTGATAGCCTGAAACCGGTCCTAGGATGCTTGATTCCGGTCCAGGGAAGACATGGCTTGGCAGTTCGGTCTGGACTGTTCCCATGAGGCACAGGGTCAAGACTGATTTTCATATGGCTATGTCTGAACTGGGGTGGCGTGGTGAAGCAAAATAACGATGGATTAAACCCATATCTGTGACAGGGGGTGAATGTTTGCCAATGTGCAGCATTCCGTCCATCATCTTGTGTGTTTTGCATTTCGCCCTAAGTGGGAAGGGTATGCCCAGACGTGGGTCCCGTGCTCACTACGCCACTGGAGTCAAGCTATCCTGGCTGATGAAGGCTGATAGCCTGAAACCGGTCCTAGGATGCTTGATTCCGGTCCAGGGAAGACATGGCTTGGCAGTTCGGTCTGGACTGTTCCCATGAGGCACAGGGTCAAGACTGATTTGCATATGGCTATGTCTGAACTGGGGTGGCGTGGTGAAGCAAAATAACGATGGATTAAACCCAGATCTGTGACTGGGGGTGAATGTTTGCCAATGTGCAGCATTCCGTCCATCATCTTGTGTGTTTTGCATTTCACGCCCTAAGTGGGAAGGGTATGCCCAGACGTGGGTCCCGTGCTCACTACGCCACTGGAGTCAAGCTATCCTGGCTGATGAAGGCTGATAGCCTGAAACCGGTCCTAGGATGCTTGATTCCGGTCCAGGGAAGACATGGCTTGGCAGTTCGGTCTGGACTGTTCCCATGAGGCACAGGGTCAAGACTGATTTGCATATGGCTATGTCTGAACTGGGGTGGCGTGGTGAAGCAAAATAACGATGGATTAAACCCAGATCTGTGACTGGGGGTGAATGTTTGCCAATGTGTAGCATTCCGTCCATCATCTTGTGTGTTTTGCATTTCGCCCTAAGTGGGAAGGGTATGCCCAGACGTGGGTCCCGTGCTCACTACGCCACTGGAGTCAAGCTATCCTGGCTCATGAAGGCTGATAGCCTGAAACCGGTCCTAGGATGCTTGATTCCGGTCCAGGGAAGACATGGCTTGGCAGTTCGGTCTGGACTGTTCCCATGAGGCACAGGGTCAAGACTGATTTGCATATGGCTATGTCTGAACTGGGGTGGCGTGGTGAAGCAAAATAACGATGGATTAAACCCAGATCTGTGACTGGGGGTGAATGTTTGCCAATGTGCAGCATTCCGTTCATCATCTTGTGTGTTTTGCATTTCGCCCTAAGTGGGAAGGGTATGCCCAGACGTGGGTCCCGTGCTCACTACGCCACTGGAGTCAAGCTATCCTGGCTGATGAAGGCTGATAGCCTGAAACCGGTCCTAGGATGCTTGATTCCGGTCCAGGGAAGACATGGCTTGGCAGTTCGGTCTGGACTGTTCCCATGAGGCACAGGGTCAAGACTGATTTGCATATGGCTATGTCTGAACTGGGGTGGCGTGGTGAAGCAAAATAACGATGGATTAAACCCAGATCTGTGACTGGGGGTGAATGTTTGCCAATGTGCAGCATTCCGTCCATCATCTTGTGTGTTTTGCATGTAGTGAGAGAAAGAGCA
>CAWUFW010032935.1:0-13114 GCA_963921515.1 Calotriton arnoldi | reverse complement strand
CTCTTTCTGCAACTCTGTTGCTTCTTTATGCAATTCTCTTGCCTCTTTCTGCTCCTCTCTTGCCTCTTTTGCATTTCTCTTGCCTGTTTCTGCACTGCTCCTGCTTCTTTCTGCACCTCTTTTGCAAATTTCTGTATCCCTCTTGCCTCTTTCTGCACCCCTGTTCCCTCTTTCTGCACCTTTCCTGCCTGTTTCTGCACTTCTTCGCCTCTTTCTACACCCCTCTTGCCTCTTTCAGCACCTCTCCTTCTTCTTTCTGTACCTCTTGCCTTTTTCTGCAGTTCTCTTGCCTCGTTCTGCACCTCTTTGCTTCTCTCTGCACTTCTGTTGCCTCTTTCTGCACTTCTCGAGCCTCTTTCTATACCTCTCTTGCAATTTTCTGCAGCTCAAGTGCCTCTTTCTGCACTTTTCTTGCCTCATACTACAGTTATCTTGCCTCTTTCTATACCTCTCTTGCCTCTTTATATACCCTCACTTGCCACGTTCTGCTCTTCTCTTGCCTCTTTCTGAACCTCACTCTCTTCTTTTTACACCTCTCTTGCCTCTTTCTGCACCTCTATTGCTTCTTTCTGCAACTTTGTTGCTTCTCTATGCACTTCTCTTGCCTCTTTCTACACCCTTCTTGTCTCTTTCCAGCACCTCTGTTGCTTCTTTCTGCACTACTCCTCCTTCTTTCTGCACCTCTCTGCCTGCCTGTGAATTTCTGCCTGTTTCTGCACTTCCCTTGCCTCTTTCTCTACCTCTCTTGCCTCTTCCTGCACCTCACTTGCCTCCTTCTGCACCTTACTCACTTCCTTCTGCACCTCACTTGCTCTTTCTGCACTTCTCTTGCCTCTTTCTACACTTCTCTTGCCTCTTTCTATACCTCTCTTGCCTCTTTCTGCACTTCCCTTGCCTTTCTGTACCTCTCTATCCTCTTCTGCACCTTGCTTGCCTCTTTCTGCACCTCACTCTCTTCCTTCTGCACCTCTCTTGCCTCTGTCTGCACTTCTGTTGCCTCTTTCTGCACTTCGAGCCTCTTTCTATACCTCTCTTGCCTCTTTTCTGCAGCACAAGTGCCTCTTTCTGCACTTCTCTTGCCTCTTACTACACATATCTTGCCTCTTCTCCACCTCTCTTGCCTCTTTATGCACCTCACTTGCTTCTTTCTGCAACTCTCTTGCCTCTTTCTGCACCTCTATTGCTTCTTTCTGCAATCTATCTTGCCTCTTTCTACACCCTTCTTGTCTCTTTCAGCAACTCTGTTGATTCTTTCTGCACTCTCTTCCTTCTTTTCTGCACTCCTCTTGCCTCTTTGTGCACCTCTCTTACCTCTTTCAGCACCCCTCTTGCCTCTTTCTGCACACTCTGTTGGTTCTTTCTGCACTGCTTTTGCTTCTTTCTGCACCTCTTTTGCAAATTTCTGTATCCCTTTGCCTTTTTCTGCACCCCTGTTCCTCTCTCTGCACCTTTCTTGCCTCTTTCTGCACCTCACTTGCCTCTTTCTCGCACTTCTCTCTGCCTGTTTCTACACCTCTGTGCCTCTTTCAGCAACCCCTGTTGCTTCTCTTCTGCACCTCTCTTGCCTTTTTCTTCAGTTCTCTTGCCTCATTGTGCACCTCTCTTGCTTCCTTCTGCACTTCTCTTGTTTCTTTCTGTACCCTCTTGACTCTTTCTGCACCTCTGTTGGTTCTTTCTGTACTTCTCTTGCTTCTTTCTTACACTCTCTCTTGCCTCTTTCTGCATCTCTATTGCTTCTTTCTGCAAACTCTGTTGCTTCTTTATGCACTTCTCTTGCCTCTTTCTATACTCCTTCTTCTCTTTCAGCACCGCTGTTCCTTCTTTCTGCACCTCTCTTGACTGTTTGTGCATTTCTCTTGCCTGTTTCTGCACTTCCCTTGCCTCTTTATGTACCTCTCTTGCCTCTTCCTGCACCTCACTTGCCTCTTTCTGCACCTCACTCTCTTCCTTCTGCACCTCTCTTGCCTCTTTCTGCACTTCTCTTGCCTCTTTCTGTACTTCTTGAGCCTCTTTCTCTATACACTCTCTTGCCTTTCTGCACTTCCCTTGCCTCTTTCTGCACCTCTCTTGCCTCTTTCTGCACCTCACTCTCTTCCTTCTGCACCCTCTTGCCTCTTTCTACACTTCTCTTGCCTCTTTCTATACCTCTCTCGCCTCTTTCTGCATTTCCTTGCCTTTCTGTACCTCTCTATCCTCTTTCTGCACCTCTGTTGCCTCTTTCTGCACCTCACTCTCTTTCCTTCTGCACCTCTCTTGCCTCTGTCTGCACTTCTTTTGCCTCTTTCTGCACTTCGAGACTCTCTATACTCTCTCTTGCTCTCTTTCTGCAGCTCAGTGCCTCTTTCTGCACTTCTCTGCCTCTTACTACACCATCTTGCCCTCTTTCTCCATCTCCTCTTGCCTCTTTATGCACCTCACTTGCTTCTTTCTGCATCTCTCTTGCCTCTTTCTACCTCTATTGCTTCTTTCTGCAATTATCTTGCCTCTTTCTACACCCTTCTTGTCTCTTTCAGCAACTCTGTTGATTCTTTCTGCACTTCTCTTCCTTCTTTCTGCACCCTCTTGCCTCTTTGTGCACCTCTCTTACCTCTTTCAGCACACCTCTTGCCTCTTTCTGCACATCTGTTGGTTCTTTCTGCACTGCGTTTGCTTCTTTCTGCACCTCTTTTGCAAATTTCTGTATCCGCTCTTGCCTCTTTCTGCACCCCTGTTCCCTCTCTCTGCACCTTCTCTTGCCTCTTTCTGCACCTCCCTTTGCCTCTTTCTGCACTTCTCTTGCCTGTTTCTGCACCCTCGTGCCTCTTTCACCAACCCTGTTGCTTCTTTCTGCACCTCTCTTGCCTTTTTCTTCAGTTCTCTTGCCTCATTGTGCACCTCTGTTGCTTCCTTCTGCACTTCTCTTGCCTCTTTCTGTACCCCTCTTGACTCTTTCTGCCCATCTGTTGGTTCTTTCTGTACCTCTCTTGCCTCTTTCTGCATCTCTCTGGCCTCTTTCTGCATCTCTATTGCTTCTTTCTGCACCTCTGTTGCTTCTTTATGCACTTCTCTTGCCTCTTTTTATACCCCTTCTTCTCTTTCAGCACACGCTGTTCCTTCTTTCTGCACTTCTCTTGCCTTCTTTCTGCACTCTCTCTTGACTTGTTTGCTGCATTTCTCTTGCCTCTTTCTGCACCTCCCTTGCCTCTTTCTGTACCTCTCTTGCCTCTTCCTGCACCCTCACTTGCCTCTTTCTGCACCTCTCTTGCCTCTTTCTGCACCTCCTCTCTTCCTTCTGCACCTCTCTTGCCTCTGTCTGCACCTCTGTTGCCTCTTTCTGCACTTCGAGCCTCTTTCTCTACCTCTCTTGCCTTCTTTCTGCAGCTCACGTGCCTCTTTCTGCACTTCTCTTGCCTCCTTACTACACTATCTCTTGCCTCTTTCTACACCTCTCTTGCCTCTTTCTGCACCTCACTTGCTTCTTTCTGCACTCTCTCTTGCCTCTTTCTGCACCTCTCTTGCTTCTTTCTGCACTTCTCTTGCCTCTTTCTACACCTCTTCTTGTCTCTTTCATGCAACTCTGTTGATTCTTTCTGGCACTTCTCTTGCCTCTTTCTGCACCTTCTCTTACCTCTTTCTGCACCCCTCTTGCCTCTTTCTGCACATCTGTTGCGTTCTTTCTGCACTGCTCTTTGCTTCTTTCTGCACCTTCTTTGCCAAATTTCTGTATCCATCTTGCCTCTTTCTGCACTCTCTGTTCCCTCTATCTGCACTTTTCTTGCCTCTTTCTGCACCTCACTTGCCTCTTTCTGCACTTCTCTTGCCTCTTTCTGCACCCCTCTTGCCTCTTTCTGCACCTCTGTTGGTTCTTTCTGTACTTCTCTTGCTTCTTTCTGCACCTCTCTTGCCTCTTTCTGCACTCTCTATTGCTTCTCTTCTGCACCTCTCTTGCCTTTTTCTTCAGTTCTCTTGCCTCATTGTGCACCTCTCTTGCTTCCTTCTGCACTCTCTTGCCTCTTTCTGCACCCCTCTTGACTCTTTCTGCACCTCTGTTGGTTCTTTCTGTACTTCTCTTGGTTCTTTCTGCACCTCTCTTGCCTCTTTCTGCATCTCTACTTGCTTCTTTCTGCAACTCTGTTGCTTCTTTATGCACTTCTCTTGCCTCTTTCTGTACCCTTCTTCTTCTTTCAGCACCGCTGTTCCTTCTTTCTGCACTCTCTTCCTTCTGTCTGCACCTCTCTTGACTGTTTTTGCATTTCTCTTGTCCCTTTCTTCTGCACTTCCCTTGCCTCTTTCTGTACCTCTCTTGCCTCTTCCTGCACCTCACTTGCCTCTTTCTGCACCTCACTCTACTTCCTTCTGCACCTCTCTTGCCTCTTTCTGCACTTCTCTTGTCCCTTTCTGCACTTCTTGCAGCCTTTTCATACCTCTCTTGCCTTTACTGCACTTCCCTTGCCTCTTTCTGTACCTCTCTTGCCTCTTTCTGCACCCCACTCTCTTCCTTCTGCACCTCTCTTGCCTCTTTCTACACTTCTCTTGACTCTTTCTGTACCTCTCTCTGCCTCTTTCTGCACTTCTCTTGCTCTTTCTGTACCTCTCTGTCCTCTTTCTGCACCTTCGCTTGCCTCTTTCTGCATCCTCACTCTCTTCCTTCTGCACCTCTCTTGCCTCTGTCTGCACTTCTGCTTGCCTCTTTCTGCACTTTGAGCCTCTTTCTATACCTCTCTTGCTTCTTTTCTGCAGCCTTCAGCGTGCCTCTTTTTGCACTTCTCTTGCCTCTTATCTACACCTCTCTTGCCTCTTTCTCCACCTCTCTTGCCTCTTTCTGCACCTCACTTGCTTCTTTCTGCACTCTCTCTTGCCTCTTTCTGCACCTCTATTGCTTCTTTCTGCAATTCTCTTGCCTCTTTCTGCACCCTCTCTTGTCTCTTTCTGCAACTCTGCTTGATTCTTTCTGCACTTCTCTTGCCTTCTTTCTGCACCTCTCTTGCCTCTTTGTGCACCTCTCTTACCTCTTTCTGCACCCTCTTGCCTCTTTCTGCACCTCTGTTGGTTCTTTCTGCACTCCTTTTGCTTCTTTCTCTGCACCTTCTTTTGCATATTTCTGTATCCTTCTTGCCTCTTTCTGCACCCTCTGTTCCCTCTCTCTGCACCTTTTTTGCCTCTTTCTGCACCTCCCTTGCTTCTTTCTGCACTTCTCTTGCCTCTTTCTGCACCTTCTCTGTGCTTCTTTCTAGCAACTCCTGTTGCTTCTTTCTGCACCTCTCTTGCTCTCTTTTCTGCAGTTCTCTTGCCTCTTTCTGCACCTCTTTGCTTCCTTCTGCACTTCTCTTCGCCTCTTTCTGTATCCTCTCTTGCACTCTTTCTGCACCTCTGTTGGTTCTTTCTGCACCTCTCTTGCTTCTTTCTGCATCTCTCTTGCCTCTTTCTGCATCTCTACTTGCCTCTTTCTGCACCTCTGTTGCTTTTATATGCACTTCTCTTGCCTCTTTCTGTACCCTTCTTGCCTCTTTCTGCACCGCTGTTCCTTCTTTCTGTCCTTCTCTTCTTCTTTCTGCACTCTCTTGACTGTTTGTGCACCTCTCTTGCTCTGTTTCTGCACTTCCTCTTGCCTCTTTCTGTACCTCTCTTGCCTCTTCCTGCACCTCTACTTGCTTCTTTCTGCACCTCTTCTCTTCTTTCTGCACCTCTCTTGCTTCTTTCTGCACTTCTCTTGCCTCTTTCTGCAATTCTTGCCTCTTTCTACACCTCTCTTGCCTTTCTGCACCTCTCTTGCCTCTTTCTGCACCTCTCTTGCCTCTTTCTGCACCTCTCTTGCCTCTTTCTGCACCTCACCTTCTTCCTTCTTGCACCTCTCTTGCCTCTTTCTGCACCTCTCTTGCCTCTTTCTGCACCTTCTTGACCTCTTTCTACACCTCTCTTGCCTCTTTCTGCACTTCTCTTGCCTCTTTCTGTACCTCTCTTGCCTCTTTCTGCACCTCATTCTCTTCCTTCTGCACCTCTCTTGCCTCTTTCTGCACTCCTCTTTGCCCTCTTTCTGTACTCCTCTCTCGCCTCTTTCTGCGCTTCCTTTGCCTTTCTGCACCTCTCTTTCCTCTTTCTGCACCTTGTTTGCCTCTTTCTGCACTTCTCATCTCTTCTTTCTGCACCTCTCTTGCCTCTTTCTGCACTTCTCTTCCCTCTTTCTGTACCTCTCTTGCTTCTTTCCTGCACCTCACTTGCCTCTTTCTGCACCTCACTTCTCTTCCTTCTGCACCTCTCTTGCCTCTTTCTGCACCTCTCTTGCCTACTTTCTGCACCTCTCTTGCCTCTTTCTGCACCTCTCTTGCCTCTTTCTGCAGCTCCTCTGCTTCTTTCTGCACTCCTCTTGCCTCTTTCTACACTTCTCTGCCTCTTTCTATACCTCTCTTGCTCTCTTTCTGCACCTCCTTGCCTCTTTCTGCACCTCTCTTGCCTCTTTCTGCACCTCTGTTGCTCTCTTTCTGCACCTCTTTTGCCTCTTTCTGCACTCTCTCTTGCTCTCTTTCTGCACCTCTCTTGCCTCTTTCTGCACCTCTCTTGCCTCTTTCTGCACTTCTCTTGCCTCTTTCTGCACTCTCTGTTGCTTCTTTCTGCACTTCTCTTGCTTCTTTCTGCACTCTCTTGCCTCTTTCTGCACTCTCTTGCTCTTTCTGCCACCTCTCTTGCCTCTTTCTGCACCCCTCTTGCCTCTTTCTGCACTCTCTCTTGCCTCTTTCTGCACCTCTCTGCCTCTTTCTGCATCTCTTTGCTTCTGCACTCTCTTTGCTTCTTTCTGCACCCTCTTGCCTCTTCCTGCACCTCTCTTGCCTCTTTCTGCACCTCTCTTCCATCTTTCTGCACCTCTCTTGCCTCTTTCTGCACTTCTCTTGCTTCTTTCTAGCACTCTCTTGCCTCTTTCTGCACTTCTTTTGCTTCATTCTGCATCCCTCCTTGCCACTTTCTGCACCCCTGTCTCCCTCTTTCTGCACCTTTCCTGTCTCTTTCTGCACCTCATCTTGCCTCTTTCTGCACTTCTCTTGCTTCTTTCTGCACCTCTCTTGCTTCTTTCTGCACCTCTCTTGCCTCTTTCTTGCATCTCTCTTGCCTCGTTTCTGCACCTGCTCTTGCCTCTTTCTGCACCTCTTTGCCTCTTTCTGTACCTCTCTTGCTCTTTCTGCACTCCTCTTGCCTCTTTCTGCACCCTTTCTTGCCTCTTTCTGCACTTCTCTTGCGTTCTTTCTGCACCTGCTCTTGCTTCTTCTGCACTTCTCTTTGCTTCCTTCTGCACCTCTCTTGCTCTTTCTGCACCTCTCTTGCCTTCTTTCTACACCTCTCTTGCTTCTTTCTGCACCTCTCTTGCTTTGTTTCTGCACTCCTCTCTTGCCTCTTTCATGTACCTCTCTCTTGCCTCTTTCTGCACCTCTCTTGCCTTTTTCTGCACTCTCTTGCCTCGTTCTGCACCTCTTTGGCCTTCTTTCTGCACCTCTGCTGCTTCTTTCTGCACCTCTCTTGACCTCTTTCATGTAATCTCTCTCTTGCATCTTTCTGCAGCATCTCTTGCCTCTTTCTGCAACTCTCTCTTGCCTCTTTTCTGCACTTCTCTTGCTGTCTTTCTGTACCTCACTTTGCCTCTTTCTGCACCTCTCTTGCCTCTTTCGTGCACTTCTCTTGCCTCTTTGCTGTAACCTCTCTCTACTGTCTTTCTGCATCCTCTCTTGCCTCTTTCTGCACCCTCCTCTTATTCTGCTCTTTCTGCAACTCTGTTGTCTTCTTGTAGGAAGGTGGAATCTGACTATATGGTTGCCCCCACTTTTTTCCTGGTGTTTTGCTGGTTTATGACTTAGTTGGACTGGGACCCTGCTATTCAGGGCCCCAGTCTATCTGCTCTCTCTAAACGACATGGAGTGCACTCTAGGTGCACTAGTGATTGGATACTGTGGTGCCTTATGAGTCCCTAGTATATGGTACCTTAGGTGCCAAGGGCATAGGTACTTCACAGGCCTACCAGGGGCTGCAGCATGTATTATGCCACCCTGGAAGCAGTCTAAATCTGACACCACAGGCCTGCTACTGCAGCCTGGGTGAGGTGGTGCTAGCACTCCTCACTGAGATATAGGTTTCCTATATCTCTCCTGCACACACATATAAACCTATCAGTCACCCCTAAGGCAGGCCCTATCAATCCTGAGGGCAGGGTGCTTGGCTTCTATGTGAGGGGGTGCCTCTGCCTGAGCAGGGCCCCTCTGCAGCTCTCAGAGTCTATTCTCTGGTGCTGTTTGTGGATGCGGTTAAACCATATACTCTTAAGTGCATTATATCCTCGCGGTAAAATGCTAACTTTGGAATGGCTGCATCAAAACATGTCGTGTTTGGTGTCAAACATCTTGAATACTACCCCCCGCCAATCTTGGCGGCGGGGTAGCATTCCACCCTTCTAGAGGGATAAGACATGTACCTGCTGTGGAAACGCGGTAGAATCTTAAAGAGCCCTGGCATCACAAAATGGATGCCACCAGTCACAGACACTGGGCTGCCCTCCTGCTGATGACCGAAACTCGCAGTGGAGGAAGCCCAACAATAGGCATCCTGTCACAGGGAGGTGTAACCACCTCCCAGACAGGGTTTAGTGTATTGGGGCTGGGTGGGTGCACTCTTAGAGTGCTTTGAAGTCCTGCACTGGGGAGCAGAAGGCTCCTCTGTGCATATGCCAGTTCAAACCAGCTCAGGGGCTACCTGCCCCTGCTCTGGCGCGAAACTGGACAAAGGGAAGTGGGTGTAGCCACCCCCTCCCTTGACCCTCCCATAGGTGGGGTCATAGAGCTAGTCCATCCCCTCTTTTAGTATAAGAGGGGAACCTTGCCATTGCAAAGCAGATAACCCCTGGACGACGCTCTACAGAAGAATCCTGGCCCTTCGACGTTCCACTACCTTTGGAAGACAGAAGAATCTCCCTTGGAGTCAAGGAGTGACTCCCCTGCTTGGCAGGCACCAAAAACGACAACGACGGTCGCAAACTACGCCGCTCCCGCCGGAGTCCGAAGTCCCTGCAGCCCAAGAAGTGGATTTCCTGACCTCTCCCAGGCCATCGTGAGTCCCCAGCGAAGCTGAGGCAAGTGGACCCCACGAGTAACGAGGAACCGCGACCCCTGGGTACCGTGCACTATTGTCGAGTGCAACCCCTTCACAACGTTCTACGAACTTGTGCTTTGGACCACGTGTGGTCCCGACCTCCAGCAGGAATCTCTCCGAAGATCAGAGGCCTACACCGTCCCGAGTGACCGTGGGCCCCTGTTGAGTGATTCCGCCCGAGGTGTCTTCGCGATCCCTTGCCCGCCGGCTTGTGGGTCCCCAGAAGACTTCTTAAAGAAACCAAAGGGCTCCCTGGTTGCTCCAGGCCTGCCCTGACTTACCCTCGCTGGGTGAGTCCCTCAGACCTTGCTGGTCTGCGCCATCGACTTTTCTTCATCTCCCCGAGACTTGCTGCTGCCAAGGCTTGTTGGCTCCAATCGAGTTGCCGACACCGCAGTCAGCTGCAGACGTCGAGGGACCCACCGAATCCAGCTCCTGGTCGTCGTCGACACCTCCTGGACCACGTGGCTGAAGAGTCAAGGCACCCGCAACCGACCTGAATCAACCGACGACGGTGGGCATCCATCTTCCTTGCCCCGAGTCACTGCCAAGTGACTTTGAACACTGTCCCCTCTGCTTTCAGGTCATCCTTCTTCAGAATCCAGGCTTGGATTCCACCGGACACTTCTTCAGCTCCCGCAAGCAGCAAGTCTTCTTTGTTCGCCATTGAAAACGACGCCGCGACCCGACACCAAAGGACACCTATGCACCCGGCTTCCCTGGGTGAGGTAACTCCAGCACTACGGTGCTCCTGTGGGTGTGGGCCCCAGAACTACTTACCCTGTAAGTGACTTGCTTGTAGGTTCTCCCGAAGTATCCTAAAACTCTTTATTTCCAACCGCGACTTGCCCCATTGAAGTCAACGGCGATCCGCGCCTGTGTATCCACACTGCACGCGTCCCCCGTGGGTCCTTTACTTACCTGCCTTGGGTGGTTTCGTGAGGCCCCAGCACTTCTGAAGGCCCTAGGCCTTGTCTCCCTGCAAGTCGTTGTCCCTAAGTCTCTTACTTAGTATATGGTCTGGTACGCCCCTAGGGCCCCAGCCATATTTTGTGCTTAACTTATTGTGAAACGTTGATTTGTGCATATGTTTGTCTTCTAATCTCATAAAGAGATTAGTAGAGAGTTATTTAGAAATAAATACATATATATTTGATATATATACCTGTGTGGTGTCTTTTCATTTGGTGATTCAAGAGATTATATGGTAAAACAAGCTGCTTTACATTCCTCCGAGACTTAGCCTGAAGGCTGCTCTCCACAGCTACCACTAGGATAGCTTTCTTAAAAAGGTTGTCTTAAACCTATCTACCATAAGAGTCGATTTGCCCTGGTGCAAGGTGTCCACTTTAATTAGTGAACAGCATATACCAGGCCAACTTCTCACAGCATCCTTGCCTGTTTCTGCACTCTCTTGCCTCTTTCTGCACCTTCTCTTGCCTCTTTCTGCACCTCTCTTGCTTCTTTCTGCACTTCTCTGTCCTTTCTTTCTGCACTGCTCTTGCCTCTTTCTGCACCTCTCTGCCACATTTCTGCACTCTCTCTTGCCTCTTTCTGCACTCCTCTTGCCTCTTTCTGCACCTCTCTTGCCTCTTTCTGCACCTCACTTGCTTCTTTCTGCACTTCTCTTGCCTCTTTCTGCACCTCTCTTCGCTTCTTTCTACACCTCTCTTGCCTCTTTCTGCACCTCTCTTGCCTCTTTCTGCACTTTCTCCTCTTTCTGTACCTCTTTTGCCTCTTTCTGCACTTCTCTTGCCTGCCTTTCTGCACCTCTGCTCCTTCTTTCTGCACTCCTCTTGCCTCTTTCTGCACCTCTGTTGCTTCTTTCTGCACTTCTCTTGCTTCTTTCTGCACCTCTCTTGCCTCTTTCTGCACCTTCTTGCCTCTTTCTGCACCTCTCTGCCTCTTTCTGCACCTCTCTTGCTTCTTTCTGCACCTCTCTTGCCTCTTTCTGCACCTCTTTGCTTCTTCTGCACCTCTCTTTGCCTCTTTCTGCACTTCTCTTGCTTCCTTCTGCACTTCTACTTGCTTCTTTCTGCACCCTCTTTGCCTCTTTCTGCACCGCTCTTGCCTCTTTCTGCACCTCTCTTGCCTACTTTCTGCACCCCTCTTGCCTCTTTCTGCACCTCTCTTACCTGTTTCTGCACCTCTCTTGCCTCTTTCTGCACCTCTCGTTGCTTCTTTCTGCACTTCTCTTGCTTCTTTCTGCACCCTTCTTGCCTCTTTCTGCACTCCTCTTGCCTCTTTCTGCACCCTCTCTTCTTCTCTCTCTCTGCACTCTTTCTTGCTTCTTTTCTGCACACTCTCTTGCCTCTTTCTGCACATCTCTTTGCCTCTTTCTGCAACTTCTCTGTGCCTTCTTTCTGCACCTCTCTGTTGCTTCTTTCTTGCACTTCTCTTGCCTCTTTCTGCACCCCTCTTGCTTCATTCTGTATCTCTCTTGCTTTTTTCTGCACCTCTCTTGCCTCTTTCTGCACCTCTCTGCCTCTTTCTGCACCTCTCTTGCTTCTTTCTGCACCTCTCTTGGCTTCTTTCTGCACCTCTCTTGCCTCTTTCTGCACCTCTCTTTGCTTCTTTCTACACCTCTCGTTGCTTCTTTCTGCAACTTCTCTTGCCTCTTTCTGCACTTCTCCTGCCTCTTTCTGCACCTCTCTTTGCTTCTTTCTGCACTTCTCTGGCTTCTTTCTGCACCTCTCTTGCTTCTTTCTGCATCTCTCTTGCCTCTTTCTGCACCCCTCTTCCCTCTTTCTGCACCTCTCTTGCCTCATTCTGCACCTCCTGTTCTCTCTTTCTGCACCTCTTTGCCTCTTTCTGCACCTCTCTTGCCTCTTTCTGCACTTCTCTTGCCTCTTTCTGCACCTCTCTTTGCCTCTTTCTGCACTTCTCTTGCCTGTTTCTGCACTTCTCTTGCCTCTTTCTGCACCTCTCTCTGCTCTCTTTCTGCACCTCACTTCGTCTCTTTCTGCACCTCTCTTGCCTCTTTCTGCACCTCCTCTTGCCTCTTTCTGTACCTCTCTCTTTCGTCTCTTTCCTCTTTCTGTACTCTCTTGCTCTCTTTCTGCACCTCTGCTGCTTCTTTCTGCACTTCTCTTGCCTCTTTCTGCACCTCTCTTGCCTTCTTTCTGTACCTCTCTTGCTTCTTTCTGCACCTCTCTTGCCTCTTTCTGCACCTCTCTTGCCTCTTTCTGCACCTCTCTTGCCTCTTTCTGCACTCTCTCTTGCCTTCTTTCTGCACTCTCTGCTTCTTTCTGCATCTTTCTTGCCTCTTTCTGCACCTCTCTGCCTCTTTCTGCACCTCTTCTTGCCTCTTTCTGCACCTCTCTTGCTCTCTTTCTGCACCTCTCTTGCCTCTTTCTGCACCTCTCTTTGCCTTCTTTCTGCACCTCTCTTGCCTCTTTCTTGCACTTCTCTTGCTTCTTTCTGCACTTCTCTTGCTTCTTTCTGCACCTCTCTTGCTTCTTCCTGCACCTTATCTTGCCTCTTTTCTGCACCCCTCTTGCCTCTTTCTGCACCCTCTCTTGCCTCTTTCTGCACCTCTCTTGCCTCTTTCTGCACCTCTCTTTGCCTCTTTCTGCACCTCTTGCCTCTTTCTGCATACTCTCTTGCCTCTTTCTGCACTACTCTGTTGCCTCTTTCTGCACACTCTTCGCCTCTTTCTGTACATCTCTTGCCTCTTTCTGCACCTCTGTTGCCTCTTTCTGCACTTCTCTTGCTTCTTTCTGCACCTCTCTTTGCTTCTTTCTGCACCTCTCTTGCCTCTTTCTGCACCCTCTTGCTCTCTTTCCTTGCATCTCTCTTGCCTCTCTTTCTGCACCCCTCTTGCCTCTTTCTGCACTTCTCTTGCCTCTTTCTGTACCTCTCTTTGCCTCTTTTCTGCACCTCTCTTGCCTCTTTCTGCACCTCTCTTGCCTCTCTTTCTGCACCTTCTTGCTCTCTTTTCTGCACTCTCTCTTTGCCTCTTTCTGCACCTCTCTTGCCTCTTTCTGCACCTCTCTTGCCTCTTTCTGCA
>CAWUFW010032934.1:0-13117 GCA_963921515.1 Calotriton arnoldi | reverse complement strand
CCCACATGAGTGAGGCACCATTTTTACCGGAAGACCTGGGGAAATGCTGGGTGGTAGGAAATTTGTGTCAGCCCGGTGATGCCACAACTTTCCCACACAAAAATGTGTGAAAAAAGTGATTTTTTTTCAGCAAAATTTGAGGTTTGCAGGGGATTCTGGGTAAGGAAACGTTGGGGCATCCATGCAAGCCATACCTCCCTGGAATCCCCCTGGTGTCTAGTTTTCAAAAAGGTATAGGTTTGCTAGGTTTCCCTAGGTGCCGGCAGAGCTAGGGTTCAAAAACTACAGCTAGGCAGTTTGCCAAAAAAGGGTCATTTTTCACTGTGAAATTGTGGTGTCCACGTTGCGTTTTGTGCCGTTTCCTGTCGCGGGCACTAGGCCTACCCACACAAGTGAGGTACCATTTTTCTAGGAAGACTTTGGGGAACGCGGGGTGGGTGGAAATTTGTGGATCCACGCAGATTCCAGAACTTTCCACCACAGAAATGTGAGGAAAATTTGTTTTTTTTGACAATTGTTTAGGTTTGCAAGGGATTCTGGGTAACAGAACCTATGTGAGAGGCAGTCAAGTCACCCCATCCTGGATTCCCCTGGGTGTCTAGATTTCAAAAATGTATAGGTTTGCTAGGTTTCCCTAGATTCCGGCAGAGCTAGGGTTAAAAAATTACAGCTAGGCACTTTGCCAAAAAAGGGTCATTTTTCACTGTGAAATTGTGGTGTGTCCACGTTGCGTTTTGCGCCGTTTCCTGTTGCGGGCACTAGGCCTACCCACACAAGTGAGGTACCATTTTTCTCGAAAGACTTTGGGGAACACGGGGTGGGTGGAAATTTGTGGATCCACACAGATTCCAGAACTTTCCACCACAGAAATGTGAGGAAAATGTGTTTTTTTTGACAATTTTTTAGGTTTGCAAGCGATTCTGGGTAACAGAACCTGGTGAGAGGCAGTCAAGTCACCCCATCCTGGATTCCCCTGGGTGTCTAGTTTTCAAAAATGTATAGGTTTTCTAGGTTTCCCTAGGTGCCGGCCTTAGCTAGGGTTCAAAAACTACAGCTAGGCACTTTGCCAAAAAAGGGTCATTTTTCACTGTGAAATTGTGGTGTGTCCATGTTGCGTTTTGCTCCGTTTCCTGACGCGGGCACTAGGCCTACCCACACAAGTGAGATACCATTTTTCTCGGAAGACTTTGGGGAACGCGGGGTGGGTAGAAATTTGTGGATCCACGCAGATTCCAGAACTTTCCACCACGGAAATGTGAGGAAAATGTGTTTTTTTGGACAATTTTTTAGGTTTGCAAGGGATTCTGGGTAACAGAACCTGGTGAGAGCCAGACAAGTCACCCCATCCTGGATTCCCCTGGGTGTCTAGTTTTCAAAAATGTATAGGTTTGCTAGGTTTCCCTAGGTGCCGGCAGAGCTAGGGTTCAAAAACTACAGATAGGCACTTTGCCAAAAAAGGGTCATTTTTCACTGTGAAATTGTGGTGTGTCCACGTTGGGTTTTGCGCCGTTTCCTGTCGCGGGCACTAGGCCTACCCACACAAGTGAGGTACCATTTTTCTCGGAAGACTTTGGGGAACGCGGGGTGGGTGGAAATTTGTGGATCCACGCAGATTCCAGAACTTTCCACCACAGAAATGTGAGGAAAATTTGTTTTTTTAAACATTTTTTTAGGTTTGCAAGGGATTCTGGGTAACAGAACCTGGTGAGATCCAGTCAAATCACCCCATCCTGGATTCCCCTGGGTGTCTAGTTTTCAAAAATGTATAGGTTTGCTAGGTTTCCCTCGGTGCCGACAGAGCTAGGGTTCAAAAACTACAGCTAGGCACTTTGCAAAAAAAGGGTAATTTTTCATTGTGAAAATGTGGTGTGTTCACGTTGCGTTTTGAGCCGTTTCCTGTCGTGGGCACTATGCCTACCCACACAAGTGAGGTACCATTTTTATCGGGAGACTTAGGGTAATTCAGATTTGTAAAGCAACTGTTATTACCTATTGACTTTTAATGCATTTCTGCCTTCTAAATGAAAGACAATATGTAAAAAAGAAGTCATTTTGAAAAATGCCTGATAATTCTCATGCTAGTATGAGTATTCCCAATTTCAGAAATGTGCAAATATCTACTGTTTCTAAACTCTATATTTTGTTCCCATTTCAGAAATACATAGGTGTCTTTCATACCGATTTTTCCATGTATACATTTTCCCAGAATAATTGCTATATACCCGGTACATAATAAAAAACCATTGCAAGTCGCTGCTCAGTTTTTGGCTCTGGGTTCGTCGGGTTCTTGGTGAACCTACAAGTCCTATATATCCCCACAACCAGTATGGTCCCGCGGATGTAACGGTATATTGCTTTCAAAGAGCTGTCATAATTAGAAGAAGTTACAGGTGAAAACGTTAACACAAAAGGCTGTTTTTTTCAACTAATTTTCAATTTTTCCTATATTCAACTGTTAGTTTCTATAAAGAAACCTTGAAGGATCTACACAAATGACCCCTTTCTGAATTCAGAATTTGGTCTACTTTACTAAAATGTATAGCTTTCCAGGATCCATTATTGCTTTCATACCCATTTCTACCATTAACTGGAAGGAGGTTGAAAGCACAAAAAAAATAGCAAAAATAGGCTATGTCCCAGAAAAATGCCAAAACTGTGTAAAACATTTTGGTTTTCTGACAAAAGTCTGTCATTCCCTAAAAGCTGGGAAAATGGTGATTTCAGCCCCACAAACCCTTTTTAGATACCATTTGCAGGGAAAAACCCAGACGCTTTCATTTGCAGCACTTTTTTCCCATTTTTCCCCCAAAAAACAAAAGTTAGCTGTATTTTGGCTAATTTCTGGGTCTCCTCCAGGGGAATCCACAAACCCTGGGTACCTTTAGAATCCCCATGATGTTGGAAGAAAAGGACGCAAATTTGGCGTGGATACCTTATGTGGTCAAAAAGTTACAGGGGCCTAAGCGCGAACTACCCCAAATAGCCAAAAAAAGGCTTGGCACAGGGGGGAAAGGCCTAGCAGCGAAGGGGTTAATAAAAAGGACTACTGGAGCATCAGTAACGTTGTATTTATGGTTACAGAGGTATTCATTGTCTTGTCATTATGTAATTGATTACATCCTCTGTATTCCCCGAACTGAATCACTCCCCCATTTTTGTACTTGATGGATCACAAATGGCGTCTTTCTCACTCGGAGGTGGTGCAAGATCCTCTTCGACAGTGGGGAGAGCCTTGGTTAGATCTATTCGCCACCGAAGAGAACGCGCAATGTCAGCAATCCAAGCTGCGTGGAATTTCCAAGGCGTGCACTCGCCAGGCAACGCGCTTCGTCGCAAGTGGAGTTGCGGTCTTCTATACGCTTTTCCGCTCTCTACCACTTCTGCCCAGAGTGCTGAAGATATCAAGCACGACCAGGCCCAAGACATTCTTGTGGCTCCGGTTTGGGCATGAAGAGCTCTGGTATCCCGAGCTGCTTCACATGGCCATCGATCCTCCGATCAGACTGCCTCTTCGAGAGGATTTTCTGTCACAGCAGCAGGGGACGGTCCTCCACCCGAACCTGTCCAGCCTCCACCTCCTTGCATGGAGATTGAGCGGGGGCAGTTGACGTCGTTTGACCGGCCTCTCCGAAGCCTGGTGATTTTTATCTTGGCAGCCAGGCGTCCCTCCACTAAGATGGTATAACGCCTGCAGATGGAACAAATTTGTGGCATGCGTGCACAGCAAAGAATGTGGATCCCCTTTCCGCCCTCTCTCTGAGGTTCTCTGTTGCGCTCCTTTCTTTGGCCCAGCAGGGCTCCTGCTGTGGGCACTCTACAGGGCTACCCTTCGGCCATTTCAGCCTACCTTAGGCTTCCTGGATCAGCCTTCTCTTTTCAAGTCCCCTGTTGTACATCGCTTCCTTAAGGGGATTACTCATCTTTCTCCTCCTGTTCCCTTCTCAGTAATGCCCCAGTGGGACTTGGACTTGGTTCTTACATATCTAATGTGCAAGCCCTGCCGGAGCCGCAACATAATTGTCCTCTGCAGGCTTCTGACCTTAAAAACTACTTTTCTGGTGGCCATCACCTCTTGCGCGCAGGGTGAGTGAACTCCCAAGCACTTTCTTCTAAGCCTCCTTTTCTGACTGTTCATACAGACAAGGTTGTCCTCCAAACTCGTCCGTCCTTCCTTCCCAAAGTGGTTACTCCTTTCCATATTGGACAGACCATCACCTTGCCTACCTTCTTTCCGCCTCCGCATCCTTCCAAAGGAGGATAGGCTCCACCGTCTGGATCCAAAACGTGCGCTTTCCTTTACTTGGATCGCACAAAACAATTCCGGGTGGATGACCAGCTCTTTGTTTGCTACGTGGGCGCCAACAAAGGTCAGGCCGTGCACAAACGGACCATTTCCAGATGGGTCATTTGGTGCATCAAAGCTTGTTATTCCTTGGGCAAAGAAGGAGCCTCCAGTGGGGCTTTCGCGCGCCCCATTCCACCAGGGCGACGGCAGCTACCACTGCTTTGGGACGCGGAGTCCCCCTTAGTGACATCTGTCAGGCAGCTACGTGGGCATCGCTGCACACGTTCAAAAGACACTACTGCCTGGACAAGCAGCCAAGTCCGGAGAGACGGCTTCTTTGGCCTTTCTGTTCTCCAGGACTCTCCTGGTGTGAACTTAGTTCGCAGACCCACCTCCGGGGCTGGTATTGCCGGGGTATCTATTCTAAGGTAAGGAATCTATAACTAACTGTTTCTTTTCAGATGAACATGTTGTTTACCACTCGGTAACGATATATTCAGAAAGAAAACATAGGTTAGTTATAGATTCCCCACCGCCCCAACCCATCCTCCCTGTTCCTGCGAACTGACTTCTAGGGTTAAGGACTTCCCCCTTTCAGGGCCCTAGTTTTGTGCACCAGTGGTCAGTGTCTTGCATGGCTCTCGCGCTTCTCGTGTGGAAAGTCGGGTGACAGAACTGGGACGCCGCACGCGAGGGCAGCGTCTATGTAGCTGTCACCGCAGCGTCATTCCGGCGACCACGACGAACGCGGGATTGAACCGACCGACGCCACATTTCGACGCGCAGGGGTACTGCTGATGAAAATATCCGGATCCAGTCTGATGCCTGGGGTAATTCCTAAGGTAAGGAACCGACAACCAACCTCATGTTTCTTACAGATATATCATTACCGAAGGTAAGTAACTTTGTTCGTCAAGGCCAGAGGCTTCAAAGTGATATCTGACAGAGGCTTCACTGCGTGACCTGGGGAAACGCCACCTCCTGCCCTGAGGCCCATTTGGCACCAGAACAGGCAGGAAATTACTTAGTCAGACGTGTTCCACTTTCTGTGGCTAGAAACACCCCTAAGGTGGGCCACCTGACGTGGACAGCCAAGGAAGGGTTTCACCATTTTGTACTGTTAAGTCTAGGAATCCATGGGGTCAGGTTTATGCCCACTCTCAGCAGTAAGCGGAGATAGGGGGTGTAGTCAACCCAGGGATGAGCAGCCCATTGGCTACTTCCCTATAATCCCCTAAACGCCCCTAAATTCAGTGTTTCGAGGTCCCCTCCCTGACACCAGGAACTCTGATTAGTTTACTGGGAACGGAAGGAAGGACAAAGGAGCCTAAGTCGAGAGAACAGAAGTCCTGCACTGAAATTGGCGCCAAACCCTGCCTGGCTGCTTGCACTGTAACAGTCAGGCATAGACCCATCCAGAAACGGAGCAGCCTTCCCAAACCCTTGGAGGACTGGTTCTCACCTTCAACCGAGTAGCACCTCCTTTGTAGTGGAGGAGCCATCCCCTGCATCTGCAGGCATCAACAAGGCATTTCCATAGGAGGCTGGCTCAGTATATTGTGCAAACTTATTTAAGTGAAGCATCCTGCAACTAATCCAGACAACCCTTATGGTGGTTTTAGGTGGCCCTGGACAACCTTCGAAAGCTCTCTTCAAGTGGCTAGTTGTGGAGAGCAGCCTTCAGGCTTAGTCCAGAAGGAGTATTAAGCAGCTTGTTTTACCAATACTAATGTAGTGTAGGTTAAATGGAAAATAACCACACAGTGTAGTTATAAAAATAGTTATAGTTTTATTATTCACACTCACCAACTGACATTGGAAGGCCTCCTACCCAGAGATATAAACACAATGCACACAATATTTCAAAAGGAGAAACAGGTAAATAGCAACAAACACACAGTGGCCTCCAGGGGGAGACCAAACCGTATACTAATAAAAGTGGAATGCGTACTGTGACCACAGTCGAGACTTGGTTCAGGAAGACTTGGAAGAGCTGCGGACCCAAGGAACCACCCAAGGCAAGTACCCAGGAACCCCACGGAGACTTCAGAATAGAAACACAGGCGTGTACTTAATGCAAGTCAATCGAGGCAGTCGCGTTGCAGCTTTGAAGAGCCCTTCCCATAGGACCCTGAAGAAACCCCTTGGAAGATGTAAGGTTGGAGGAGTCACCCACCCATGCATACCCCAGGAACCAGGATACCCACACCAGGGAAGTCTGGGAGACAGGTGCAAAGTGACATCGTGAAAGTGCCATAGACCACAATGGAGGACTTCGGTGGAAGATGCTGCTGGCGAAGAAAGTGAAAAAGTCTGGTGGAATCGAAGGATGGATTTGTGGAGATGAAGTACCTGCAAGCAGTAAAGGACAGAGTCTATGCCACTCCGGAGCGACCAAGAGTGCACGGAAGACCAATGACCACCGATGACGGAAGATGCAGGAGAGTTGATGGTGACCTTGTTGCTGCAGCTGTGGGAGGTGACCGGCTGATGCTGTGGAAGACCAAGGGGGCCGGTGTCCGGCAGGGGCACCAACAAGCCTTGGCAGCAGCAACAGATGTGGCAAAATGAAGGCGGTGCAGTTTCCGGACCCGCAAGGTCCAAGTGACTCACCAAGTGCACGAGAGTCAGAGCAGGCCCCGAGCAAGCAGGGGTCCCACTGGAGCCAAAGAAGACCCCCTCAAGAGGACCCAAAGGCCGAAGGCACTGGAGTCACAAGAGGACCTCGAGCAGCTCACCAAAGATGCGGGCCGACGGTGCAGAGAATGCAGTGAGGACGAAGATCATAGAAAGAGATGCTGGAGGCTAGAGCTTCTTGGAGCCCGAAAATCTATGGGGAAGAATCAACAAGCCTTGGCACCGGCAAGTCGATGCGATGCACAGGAGTGCTGTTCCAGCGGTTCCTTATGAGGGATACTGGCCTCAAACTTGGTGAGAAGACAGTGCAGGGCCCCGATGGAAAGCTGCAGAACCACCACCAGTGTTGCTGGGCCTTTTGAAGTCTGGAGGACGCTTTCAGGAGCAGCAGACCAGTCATGCCCAGGTTGTGGTGCCTTCAGATGCAAGGGAGTGACTCCTTCACTCCAAGGGAGATTCCTTCGGGTGTCTTAGATTCCAACAGGCCTGTAGAAGCATCTGGATGGAGCACAGGCACAGATGACGCACGAACACTGGCAGGACGAAGAGACCAGGAGCAGCAGGAGTCCTCCCAGATGCAGTCTTGGTTCCCATACCGAAGTCCAAAGTGCTGAGTTGGTAGAAGTGATTTTGGATCTGGATCTTGTCCCACTACGAATCTGAAAAGCCACCCATAGGTAAACCCCAAGTACGCTTAAGGAAAGGGTTGTGACGCTATTCAGGGGTCCCTCCCAGAGGAGGGTCTGGACAGAGGGGACGATACTCCCATGTCATTTGTTCAGTCTTGTGCCAGAGCAGAAGCCAACGGCTCCCTGAACTGGTTTCAACTGGAGTCTGTAAGGAGGGCACCAAATGCGGAAGGATTGGTCAATTTGGACCTTCGTACTCTACTGCCACAAATGGATCTCATAACCCAGTCTCGTGGCACACTCCCTACCCAACAAGGCATCTATACCTGATCCAGAGAAACGTGAGGCCCACAGGTCAGTCAACCTGATATTAGACAAAACGCTTCTAAAGAGGGTCAGCTCATTAAAGGAGGCCGTGGATGGCAGGTATATGACCCGAAGAGGGGTTGCCATCTGGATGTGTCCAGTGCAACTTCTGATAGAGGAAGGTTCCCACCCCAGCGTACTCGTGCTCTGACTGTCGGGCTGCGGCTCTGAAAGCCTTGCGAGAGCGGACTATGCAGCCCTCACTGTCTGGCAGTCGACACAATCCAGCGAGAGCATCCGTGGAGGTCCCCACAGAAGAAGAGGAGGTGTCGCGGGACCGCCCACGGAGCCCCAAGTCCTCTTTGTCCCACACGGTCTTCGGGACGCTTCGGGGAAGTGGACTACCTCTGTCACTGCGACTGTCATCCGTCGACGAACTAGGTAAGGAGTACCGACGTTCTAGGCACTGTTATGCGGAGCCAGAGCCAAGATTGACTTTGCGCCTCCCTCCCCTTTCTTGGAACCGGAGCAACCCCCCACACTCAAATAAAGAATTCCGCGGGCGAGCGCGTTCATCTTGAGCAGCAGGCCGGACCCCTGTGGTGAGCCCGCGTCCCGCGGTGGCCGGAATAGGCCCCATCTGGCTTGATGCTGCCGGCTCCGACCACGGAGCTGGTGGGGCCTAGGGGATCCCATCCTGGATCCGGGTTCACGCTGGTCATGCCATTGGCGCACCTTCCTCCGGCATCGGACCTGGAATTTGGAGCCGCTAGTACCCACTGGTGGTGCCAGCCCCATCCTCATCCCCGACGACGCCGAGTTGGAACGGCGTCGCTTGGCTCCAATGCTGATTGAACCCAAGGGATCTGTGCTGCTGCCTTGGAACGCTTTGAGGATGTGTTAGGCTCCGGGAGAGGAATGGAAGGGCCCGGTGGACCCTTTGGAACACCAGGAGGGACTTCTGCAGAGCAGTTGGACTGGTATGGGGAACTTGGGAAAGCCAGTGGACTGGACACTTCCCCAGATACTGGTGCATGCTTTCTTCAAGCCAACTGTGGCTATGGGAGGAAGGGGCATCTTATGCTATGGAGGTCCTCAGGACTAGAGCTGCCTTACGTGCAAGACTAATCTCCCGACTGAAGTAAGCTTCAGCCTGGGGCTTCCACCTCTGAACCCTTTTGCCCTTCAATGAAGCACTACCTGATGTCCTTCTGGGCACGTGGTCCAAGCCTAGCACAGGGATTCCTGTGAATGTGGACAATCTGCACGCCACCATCGCCTAGCTCCGGGTGACCCAAAGTTCCTCGGCCAACACCCCACCCCCAAAAGCTTGGTGGTGCAGGCTTCTGCTATCCCAGAGCGCGTTCCTCTCATTCCACCAGAGATAGGGAATCCAAGAGGCTGGATTCACTTGGTAAGAAGACGTTTCTCTACTGCAGCCTGGCATTGTGGTCAGAGAATACCGCATGCTTATTGTGCTGCTTTCCTCACTCCTTTGGGAGACGGTTGCACAAGTGGCACCACAAGTCCCGGAGGAGGCCCGGCAGAGGTCTCCCAGGCAGTTAAGGACGGGAGATGTGCAGCAAAGCTCACTATAAGGTGTGGCCTTGATACGACGGATTCGTCATGGGCAGTAATCGACTTCACGACAGAGGCCTTGAGATGCTATCGACCAGCTTAGGACAACCAGGCTTCCTCGGGTGATGTCCAGGCAGATTGGGCGGACATGCCGCTTGACGGAACCAGTCTTTTTGGGGAGAAGGCAGACTTGGCCCTAGTGAGGTTCAAGGGACTCTCGAGCCACAGCCAGATTCTTTTGGCCTCTCTTCTACACCTCGTGGCCAGCCTAGCTTTTGACCCTCCTTTCGTGGCAGCCCTAAGGGTTTGCAGCCGCGTCACCCTGTCCAGTCGCCAGGCCTGCGCAGGCCAATGTCATGGGAATATGGACGCGGTTCAACCCGACCTAGGAATGGATGCCTGGCAGTCGCCGGCCACCCAGCCTCGACAGCCGCAGCCTCCAAGCACTCCTAGTCTGGCTCTGCAAGACCACACTACTCCAGTTGGTGAGAGAATCCATCATCTCCCCGGCTGGAGGTCCATAACATCGGACAAGTGGGTTTTGCAGATCATTCTGGGAGGGCTGTTCTCTGCCTTTCCTTTTCCTCCTTCCATTCTGGCTAAAGCAAGAACGGCTGACAGAGGATCATTTGATATTGCTCCAGGAGGGAAGTTACACCCCTTCGGCCAAGGTAGCTACAGAGAGGGTCCCGGATTTCAGAAGTAGGCAGTGGCTGCTATCTCCACTACTTTCTTATTCCGAAAAAGAACAAAGGGTTGCAGGCCCATTTTTAGATCTTCGGACCATCACTCTCTCTTCCTCAAGAACGAGAAGTTCAAGATGCTCACTCTAGCTCGGGTCGTGGCTGCACTTCAGACCAAGAAGAATGGATGGGGGAGCTGGACCTGCAGGATGCGTATATTTTCTCACATCCCCATCCTGCCAGGCCACAGGCTTTACCTGCGGTTCAAGGTAGGCCGCAAGCACTTTGTTTGCCGTGCTCCCTCTCGGCCTCTACCAGTGCACCTCCTGGGGCAATCCAAGGTGATGGCAGGTGCTTCACAGCTCATCTGGGCGCAGGTTAGAAGGTGTCACTCTAATCCATACCTCAACGACTGGCTGTAAGCTGCTGCCCTTCCCCAGGCTGTTCCTTCTCTCCACCTTCAGACTACATGCGTACCTCCTGCATTTCCGCTGGGGTTCTCTATAAACCGGCCGAAGTCACACCTGACTCCTTCCCAGACGCTCCCTTTCATCGGTGCTGTTCTGGACACTGCAATTTCGAGCCCACCCTCCCGAGCAGCGAGTCACGGATATTCAGGGCATTATTCCGATGCTTCAGCCTCTATCCTGGATTTTAGTGAAACTGACTGAGGCTGTTGGGCCTCATGGCCTCTTGCATCTTGTTGGTCAAGCATGCCAGGTGGGATGCATGCGGGCTCTGCAGTAGACCTGAAGCTCCAGTGGGCACAGCATCAAGGAAATCCCCACTAGATGTGGCCCAGATCTCTTGCGGGTTGAACCGCAAGAGATCTGCAGTGGTGGCTGACAAACCGCGACTCGGCTCAACGGCAGACCCCTCTCCCTTCCCCCAACCAGATCTCAGCTGTGACACGTGCGCCACTTCTGGGATGGGGCGGCACATCTGGGAGAGAGGTGTGAGATCAGGGGACACTGGTCTCCGGCGGAGTCAGGTCTCCACATCAATTTGTTAGAGCTTCGAGCGATTCCGTTGGCATTAAAGGCATGGTTTTTCCATCTGTCAAGGGGAAGTTCCTTGCAGGTGCTCACGGACAACACCACCGCCAGCGTGGTACTGCAACGGGCGGTGGGGGTAGTGGACCCCCTGGTTGTCAGAGGCTGGCCCTGCATCTCTGGGACATGGGCTGGAACAGCACGGCATGATCCCAGGGTTCAAACACCTGGCAGGTTCTCTGAATGCCAGGGCGTGACTCGAACTCAGCCGCCGATGCCTAGCGGATCATGAATGGCATCGCCAGTCAGAGGTGGCGCAAGGTCTCTTTCAGCAGTGGGGAGAACCTTTGGTTAGGATCGGTTCCGCCTCTGAAGAGAATGCACAGGCTCACCAATACTGCGTGCTGGAGTTTCCAAATCGGCTTATCGCTCGGGTGACTCCTTCTGGCCGTGAGTGGAGCTCAGGCCTGCTTGTAAGCCTTTCCGCCCATACCACTTCTGCCCACGGTTCTGAAGAAGATTAGGAGCAAAACGGGCCCAAGTCATCCTTGTGCATCCGGTCTGGGCGAGGAGGGTCTGGTATCCAGAGCTTCTGAAGATGAGCATCGATCGGGTCCGTATCAGGCTGCTCCCTTCGGGAGGTGATTCTAATCTAGAGAGAGGGTCTCCACCCGAACCTGTCAACACTGCGCCTCCATGTGTGGAGTTTTGAGCGTGCTAGCAGAAGCTGGCTTTTGACCTTGCTCCCGAAGTCTGTAACGTTATTTTGGGCAGCCAGGCGGCCCTCAACCAAGACGGTATACGCCCAAGCCGTTGGCACACATTTGTAGCTATACTGTGCAGAAAGGCTCATTGACCCTCTTTCAGCTTCTCTTTCCACAGTTGTTCTATGTGCATTCTAACCCTAAGCCCATGCAGGGCTCTACGTTGGGTACTCTCAAGGGTTATCTTTCTGCTCTATCCGCTTTGCGGCTGCCAGACCAACACTCTCTCTTTAGGTCTCCAATTGTACATAGGTTTCTGGAAAGGGCTTGCTCACTTGTTTCCACCCACGCCCTTTGTTATGCCACAGTGGGACCTTAATTCTAGTCCTCACTTTTCTTGTGTGCTCCTCTCATAACCTTGGCACAACTGCTCCTCCGGCTGCCTACCATCAAGAAAGCCTTTCTCGGTGGCAATAGCATCTGCCCGGCGGGTGAGTGCTGGTGCAGGCGCTGTCTTGCACGCCTCCCTACACATGAAGTCTTTCCCAGACATAGTGGTTCTTAGCACCTGTTCTTCATTTTTGCCAAAGGTTGTAACCCCATTCCATCTGAGTCAATCCATCATGCTGCCCACCTTTCTTTGCCCACCGCATCCATCTAAGGAAGAGGAGCGTCTCCACCGTCTGGACCCAAAAAGGCCGTTGTCGTTTTACCTTCCGACTGCACAAAAGAGTTCCGGATGTGCGACCAACTCTTTGTGGGGTAGGTGGGATCGAAGAAGGGGGCGGGCAGTGCAGAAAAGGACCATTTGTCGTTCGCATTGTAACCCACTATGCCCCCGGCTAATAAGCGGCCCATTCAACCAGGGGAAAGGCTGCGGCTACGGCCTTGGTTCGGGGTGTCCCAGTCCTGGACATCGGTCAGCAGCAACGTGGTCCACTTTTGCACACGTTTGCCAGGCGCTACTGCCTGGACAGTTGGGTCCGCAGGGAAGGGCATTTTGCCCTATCTCGGTCCTGCAGGACTTCCTACTGTAAGGTATTGGTCCGCAACCCACCTCCAGGATGGTATGGCTTGGATATTTAATTCTAAGCTGGGGTGAATCTGCAGCTAGAAGTCTCTACCGGTCGAACAAGCTACTTACCTTTCGGTGAACGCATTATCTGGTAGAGACTCTATCTAGCTGCAGATATCTTACAGTCCCACTCTATGCTCATCCGCTTAGGCGGACGAATTTTGTTAGGGCTCAGGTTACTCCCTTTTCAGGGCCCTAGTTTTGCACACGACTACGTCAGTTACTTCG
>CAWUFW010032933.1:0-13117 GCA_963921515.1 Calotriton arnoldi | reverse complement strand
CAGGGCTCCTGTCTCGCACCGGTCGAGGATGGCTCTGATATCGCCAGTTGCTGCTATCAAAGCTGTCTCAGGGCTGTGGTTGAAGCGGAAGTCGGACTGGGTGGCGGTGAGTAGCTTGTTACCTTCTAGGGTGTCTGTGAGCTGGCGATTGATGGCTTTCTCCAAGACCTTAGCCGGGAAGGGGAGCAGCGAGATGGGGAGCGAGTTCTTGAGCTCACTGGGGTCGGAGGAGGGTTTCTTCAGGAGTGGTTTGAACTCTGCGTGTTTCTAGGCGTCAGGGAAGGTGGCCATGGTGATGGAGGAGTTGAGGATGTGGGTGAGTGCGCAGCTGATTTCTTTCTGTTCCATGTTCAAGGAGTGGTGACAGCAGGGGTCTGTCGGTGCTCCAGAGTGAATGGAGGTTATGATCGCTGTGGTGATTGGCGTGGTGAGCGGTGTCCAATCGGTAAGATCGCTGTGGGATTTGTCGGTGTGTATCAGGAGGTGGCTGAGGTAGGTTGGCAGCAGGTCGAAGTTGCTGTAGATGTCTGCTATCTTGTTGTGGAAGTAGTCCGCCAGGGAGTTGCAAAGGGCTAGGGAAGGATGAATCATGGTCTCGGTGGCCGACGGGCAGGAAAATTCTCTGATGATGCTGAAGAGTTCTTTTGTGTGATTGGTGCTGGCCTTGATGCGGGTGGTTAGGGCGTCCTTTTTGGCTTCCTTGAGGCGGTGGTTGTATTTGCAGACGGCAGACTTGAAGGTGGTGAGGTCTGAGGCGTTCCTGCTGGAGCGCCATCATCTCTCCAGTCACCTGAACTCACGTTTGAAGGCCTGGAGTTCGGGGGTGAACCAGCTGGCATGTTTGCCAGGTCTTCTGGTAGTGGCTGTTTTCAGCGGTGTGATAATGTCTGCGCAGTTGGAGAATTGTTAGATGTCTAGCTCAAGGTTGCTGGTGGAGTGGGTCTGGTGCTGTTGAGGGCGGCAGTCCATTGGGCCTCAGCTATTTTGTTCCATCTGCAGAGAACAAGGGTGGGGGTGTGGGAGTGGGTCGTTGTAGTCCCGCGATAGTGAAGTGGACGATGCTGTGTCCTGTCCAGGTGGGTTCGATGGTGTGACTTAATTTGATTCTGTTGCTGCCTGTGAAGATTGCATCCAGGGTGTGTCATGCGCTGTGTGGGGCTGGTGACCAGTTGAGTAAGTCATATGTTGCTCATGCTTATCAGGAGTTTGGCAGAGTTGGTGTCATTGGGGTCGTCAAGGTGGAAGTTGAGGTCGCCGAGGAAGATGCAATGCTTGGAGTTTATTGCCATGGGTGCGATAAAATCGGAGATGGCATCGCAGAAGCCGGTGTGGGGGTCCGTAGGCAAGGGTTCCTCTGACGGTGGTGTTCGTGTTGATTCAGATTTGGAAATTGAGGTGCTCCAAGATTGATGAGGGGTCAGCCTCAGTGGTGGTGCATTGGAGTGTCTCTTTGTGAATGATGACAATGCTGTGTTTGTTGTTCCGCGTTGGTCTCAGTTTATTATCTCGTAGCCATGGGGCATTGTGGTAGCGATGTCGGGTGCTGATGGCGGTGTGAACTAGGTTTCGGTGATGAGCATCATGTCAGGGCTGGAGGTGGTGATGGTGTCCTGAATCTCTGTGGTGTGCATGCAGAGGGATCAGGCATTGAGTAGCAAGCACTGGAGCTATTCCGAAGGGTTGGAGGTTGGCTGTGTGGGTGCAGCGATGGTTTCGGTGTTGCAGGTGAGCCAGCATCAGTGGCAGGCGAAGGGTCCTTCCGTAAGACTCGGGGAGGTGATGCCACAGTTGTTGTTGCAGCCCCTAACTGCAGCCCCTACGAGCTCGGAGGTGGTGTAGCGATGGGCAGCAGGAGAACCAGGGTTCTTCGCGCTGTGCGCCGTCCAGGTGCGGAAGGGCTTGCCTTTGGCGTACCCGCTGCATGTCCGTGCAGCAGCCTCCATAAGTAGAGGTGGGAGGTGCTGGCAGGAAGGCGGGCGGGAAACCAGCGGGAAAGAAAGGCGGGCAGGGCGGGTTCAAAAAGACAAACCTACTCAGTTTTGTACTGGGCTACAGGCAATAATCAGGAGTACAAAATAAATAAAATAAAAGGCAAGAAAATACAATGAGGGGCTATGCTCCACTGGAGGGTCACTGCCGTTGAGGGAGGCAAGATGGCGGTCGGCTGAGAAGACCGCTCGCAGCACCTTGACCTGCTGAGACCCCCGCTGACCCCCCTCAAGCATTAACTGGAAAAAAAGCTATCTGATATTTTAAGTGCCCTGCAGAAGTTGCTGAATGAGGAAACTATTGGCTTTATCCCCACATGCAAGATAGCGGCCGGATTGCAGGAGCTGTTACTAGCCTGCCAGAAGCTTCACAGCGCCCTGGACCGCCCTGACTGCTGCCGTCCCAGGATACACTCACCCACCAAGATGAAGCCAAAGGCTATTGCTGCAGCGTGAGGGAAGGCGAGCACGGCCCCTCTCGCCGGAGGCAGTCCAATAGCGGATGTGGTCACAGCGATGAATTGCTCCATGGCCGAGGCGAGCGCTGAAGCAGAGGCTGCTGCACAGCAGCCTGGACACCGAGGACAGACTTCAACACGGATGGAGAACACTCCGGAGGGGAAAGGCGGGGCTGTGCCCCAGCAGCGCCTACCCGGTACCACGGTTGCGGAGCTACTCAGAGGTTCCAAATTGCGATCTGGACCTGGGACCATGGGGGATTCCAAAGGCCCAGATGGGAACAGATGCAGTGGTCCCATGGAGAAACATGGCTAAGGAAAGGGTCCGGACGAAGGTGCCCGAAAGGCAACACCAGGATTAATGGACTGCCCTCAGGGAAATGACTCTCAGGTAACACTGAATTAGGTAAAACCTGGTAGTGCACAGATTCCTGGTGACAGGGGAGAGGGAGCCGGGGCACTAAGTGCAGCTGTTACATATGAGGGTGAGGAAGGAAAAGAGGGCAAAAACGATAAAGGCAGCAATTGTAATAGCAATAGCACCCAACCTGAAATCACAACAGTCACTGCGACAAGAGGGGGAGAAGAGGAGCTACGGGAAGAACCCTAAAAAAACAAACCAAAAAGCCACTAATCACCCCCATGAGACCGTGTGGAAATCACGACGACAGGTACCGAAGCGCAATCAGGAAAGCAGGGGGGGGGGGAGTGAAGGACACGGATGCAGAGGCAACAGACTGGTTTTTTTCACTGTCAGACACCTGCTCTGTGGATGATTCTGTGTTGCTATCGGACACTAGTGAGAGTTAAAGCCTGCCTGACATCAGCGGATGGATTCCGCCGCAACTCTGCATAAGACTAATAGGAAGTCAGGGCTCTTGGGCCAAGCTGAACGAAAGGAAAGGACCTCAATTGGGACTATTCTCCAACTAATCAGCTTGTGGGGGTCGCCCGGAGCAAAGCACCCAACTCTGAAGGCAGCGCTAGCACGACACTAGATGCTATCCTTCAGTCCATTATGTCACACCGTGAAGAAACAAGGCAGGATAGCCGACGTTCTCAGACAGCTATCAGCAAGGTGCAAGGGACGGTACGGAAAGTCACCAAATTATGTAGCAACATTAGCGAACGCTTAACTGACTTGGAGACACGAAGCAGAGCCCTTGAGGTAGATGTTGCGGGAGCCCAGAGCCAGACTGAATCGCACGATGCCAGACTGGAGTTTCCAATGGAAACTAAAAGATCAGGAAAACCGCAAGCGTCGGAATAACCTGCGGTTCTTGGGTATTCCTGAGAACAAGGAGGGTACAGATATGGCTCTCTATATGGTATATCTACTAAGAAGGGCATTTTCCGATTTGGAAGGATGGAACTGGGCACAGGAGATCCAACGTGCCCATCGGGTCCCCCCTATTTTGAAACGCCAGGTCGAACAGACGCGAATACCAGGGCTGTCTTAGTCTATTTCGGGAACTACCTCCTCAGGCAGAATATTTTTGAGAATGCTAGACCGGAAACCAAGTGCAAGGTGGATGATATTGCGTTCTTTGCCCGATCTAACTTTTGCCACGTAACTGTTGAAAGGCGCTGGAGACTACGGCAGATGATCAACTTATTTCAGGCAAAGGGTGCGCAGGCCTATCTGATGAACCCAGCAAAGCTAAAGTGATAACCGGCGACCAGGTTCACTTCTTCACATCCGAGATTAAAGCAAAGGAATTCTTGGCGGAACTCAGGGGGTAGGAGAGTCGGTAGCCTGAGCCAAACAATTGCCTAGCTGTCTAGCTGGCCAGGATGTAGGACTTAGATCAGATTAGATTAGCACTGAAGTGGGTAGCTGAGGAAGGGGTAAATACAGGACTCACGTATGTGTGTTTTCTTTTGTTTCTCTCTCTATAATTACTTTAGCACAGCAAATATGATGTAAGTATGTTATGGGGGGGGAACTAGGTATAGCTCAAAATGGGCCCAATTAATGGGTGGTCTCACTGGTCTTGGTGTAGTGCTGCTTCATCACCTTACAGACCAGAAGTCTGGAAGCTTCCATGGTTGGGGATGAGCGGGGGGATGGGGATGAGCGGGGGGACGGGAAGGGTGGGATGGAGGGGCTGGGGGAGGGGGGACTTGGGTGGACGCAGGGGGGGCGGGAGCAGAATAACAGGGGGGGAAAAACAGAAGGAGGAAGTAAAGGAAGATGATCAAGGAAGGAATACTAGAGTAACATGGTTTGGATGGATGGTTTCCTTATATAACCATGGCTAAATTGAGGATCTGTTCAGTAAATGTGAGGTGACTGAATGATAAAAACAAAAGGGCCAAAGTATACGAGATACTAAAAGCTATTAACCCAGACATAATTTTCCTACAAGAAACGCATATTCCATGGTGTAATAAGGATGCTCTTCAGATAAGGGGATACGAGCTGGCTATATGCTCTACCCAGACTTCCATGATAAGAGGGGTAGCCATTCATATTAACCACCAAGTCGGAGCAGTAAAGCGTACATTAGCCGATAAGTGGGGGCACCGGGCAATAGCCTCACTAACTACCGGAATGACAATAGGGACAATATATGGGTTGAACCAGGATGATCCCAAAATCTAGGAAGATTTGGAAATGGAGTTAGCCTCCTGGCCAAACCCACTGATAATATGTGGCGGTCTGAATATACATCTCGGAGTCACTAATGTAGGATCGCCAAAATATAATGGGAGGAAGCCCCAAGTACATAAAGCGCTGACTGCCTTTTATCAGGAATATTTACCAGACCTGTGTCATCTGTCAACATCCCCATGGCCTCTATACTAATCATGTTTTCATATCTGAGAAACTATGATGTGCTTTACCTTTGTTTTGCCAATATTTGTTGTGTGCCCAAGCATGCTGTCACTCTTTAATTTATAATGTTGTTTCTTTTGTGTATACCAATATTTGTTGTATGCCACATTATGCTGCCATTGATACATTTCTCTCGGCAGTAGTATTAGTTTCTTTTTCATTTGGATTAAGGATATGATCCCATCCAATGCGCGTTAAAAGAAAACGCACATCAGCTTTGTTTCCCCGTTTCCAGGGAAACATACGGGGCAGGAACATGCCGGCCCAGTCACGTGGAACAGCAACGTTACCAAGCACGTTGCTACTACAAGCCCGGCGACGCCCAAGGATTGGCTATAAATAGCCACACCCCGTAAAATTCACTGCTTGGCTTTCTGCAGCTTGGCTTTCTGCAGCTTCGTTGTCTCGTAGCTGCGAGGGGACCGCCTCCATTGGACAAGCTTTCACCGCATCAGCGCAACCTCCAGCTGCGTCATCACAGCTCCGAGGATTCCCGTTTCTGCGGAAACCTTCCTTCGTGTCGGCTCCAGAGGGGAAAGACAACGAAATAGACAGGAAGAACAAGCTAGGTGCATATTTCTTGGTTCCACTTCGTATACATCACGGGTTTAGGGCTTGTGATGGCTTTGTGTACTCTTTGAGCATCTCGGCGAAAATCAATCACGATGCTCTTGTGCTGACATGACCTTTTGCTGGGTTCTGGATTTAGATGACATTTGGATTCTGGCGAACGTTTGGATTCTGGCGAACGTTTGGATTTTGATAATATTTGACTATAAAGTCATTCAGGCATTTGATGTTAATTTGCCTGGTTGTGTCCAATCAAGGCGCTTTAGGTTTAAGGAGCATATGCAAATCATGAAAGGTGAGAGTATATATATATATATATATATATATATATATATATATATATATATATATATATATATATAATCAGGGCATATTAAGTGTGTATCGTAAAATGTGCATGCAAGTCTAATATGATTGCTCTTTATATTTTCTAGAAACAGTTGCTCTTTTTCTATAACTGCTTTATGTTCCCGAGATGAGTCAGTCCTAAAGTACAGTATTACTGAATGCACATTCACGACAACTTTAGAGCGGTAACTCGTGAAGGTGTAACTGATACATATATATTGCATGTTATGGAAATAATAGTGGGAACACTTTAGATTAGGTCAGTTGTTAATGATAATTCCTTTCCTAGGGTTTAGACAAATGCTACGCCTACCTTTCCAGAGAAAGGATTCTGGCTGGCCCAGGTGGTGAATCGTGGCAGTGTCATTTCTTCTCTTTTCTCTCTCGTCCCAATCCCCTTCCCTCTTGGAACATCTGCCAGGGCTCCTGTCTAGTCAGTAGCACTGAGAGATGTTCTGGGCAGGTTGAGGAACTGACTTCGCCCCTGCCGACGATCCTGGATTTCAGGTGAGTGGCTGCACTCACATCCTACACTTTAAAGATAGTCATGGTTTGGCTGATGTCTGGGCAGATAAGAACTCTACTGATCCCGGTTACACCTATTTCTCTCACCACCACAAAAAATATGTTTGGTTGGATTATTTTCTGGCTTTAATTATTATGCTCAATGAGATAGAGATTATGAAACTCCTTAAACGCTTCTCGGATCATAATCCGCTACTCCTGGAAGTAACAGGGCAAGGAGTAGAAGTGAGGCAGCGCAGCTGGTCATTCAATAGGAAGCTATTAGCTAATGAAGAATTTCTTGCTTATATAAAGCATTGGGCAGTGGAATTCTTTGACATGAACCAATATAGCGCCTGACATAGGGTAGTGTGGGACTCCTTTAAAGCTGGCCTGAGGGGGCAGATCATTAGCTATGTGGGCCAGCGCCGTAAGCAGCAGAAGGATGAGGTCAACTCATTGATAGCACGGTTGGCACAATTGGAGGTGGAACATCTGAATTTGATCAGTAAGGGGGGAAGAGGAGAAATTAAGGGAGTACACAGCGAAACTAGCTATAATAAAGGCAGAGATCAATAGCTATTTTCAGGAAAAAGTGGCCCAAACCTACCAAGCACATAAAAGAGAGATGTACGAGTATGGAGAGTCAGCAGGAAGGCTGTTGGCCCTGTGCACAAGGCAGAAAGCTGTCAGAAACAATATAACCAAAATCAAAAACAGTGATGGGCAATATGAGATGAGACCCGCGGAGATCATGGGTATCTCTGAACAATTCTATAAGGAACTATATCAAGCAGACCCTCCTAGATCTAGCCTAATGAGAGAAGAAAGTAGAAAGCCGGAACCCAAAAGAGTCGATGAAGCAGCATATTTGGAAATGGAAGAAGAGTTTGCACCAGAAGAGATTGTGGACGCTTTAGGTTCCTTGCCTTCTGGAAGGGCTGCTGTTCCGAACAAAATCCCTTTGGAGCTATATAAGCTACTCCAAACATGAACTAGCCTCGATAATGCACAAACTTTTCCTAGATGTACAGCATAATGGGATCCCACCCTACTCCTGGCAGGGAACGAATATGGTGATATTTGTTAAAAGGGGGAAGCCACCGGAACTACCTGCCTCATACCGCCCTATCTCTCTGATAAACTCTGATGCCAAAGTATATTCAAAAGCCTTAGCCAACCAGCTACAGAGGATCATAGCCAAGCAGGTCTCACCGTGGCAACATGGTTTTGAACCGGGTAGGGGGACCACAGACCATGTCAGACGAGTTATATCACTACTGGATATAGCTGAGGCAAAGGGGGGAGATATGGCTGTGATCCTCATAAATGCCGAAAAAGTTTTCGATCGTGTATCATGGCAATATCTCTGGGGAGTCTTATCGGAGAGAGGGTTTGGCCCACGACTTATCACTGTTGTCCGGGCAATGTATCATAAACCCTATGCACGACTACAAATGATGGGTAATACATCAGGGAAGATCAAGGTAGCCAGAGGGACAAGGCAGGGTTGCCCATGCTCTCCAATTCTCTTCGCTATGTACATAGACCCCTTTATTAACCAGATCTTACAAAAGCCCACAATTAAATCCGTAACAACTAACGGACATAATACCAAGGTCTTGGCATATGCGGACGATATTGCTGTCACTAGGACAGAGCCAGAGAGGGCAATTAAAGAAGTCGAAAGCATGGCGGAGGATTTTGGGAGCAAATCTGGGTATCTCCTGAATAAAGTAAAGAGACAAATAGTCTGCTTGCGGCAATGCAATCTGCAAGATTAACGCAAATCTGAATCCGCCGCGTACCTATGGGTTAAGATAAGTTCCAAAATGGACGCGATATGGCCCATTAATTTAGATCCAGTACTCGATAGTAGAAGCACAGAACTGAGGCACTTAGATAAGCCGCATTTAACAATTATAGGGAGGTCCAATGTATTAAAAATGAAGACCTTCCCTAAATTGTTGTATTTGTTTCGCTCAAATCCCCTTGAACTAGCAGATACAACTATGAAAAAAATGAATGCAATGTTTTCCAACTTTATATGGAATTACCCAAAAACCCGACGGGCACTGAAAACTGACGCTCCCTCGAGAAAGAGGGGGGTGGGCTGTCCCGAATTTGTTATTTTACTATTGGGCAGCTGCACTACAAAAGATGGGTACCCTGCTCGTATCAGATAGCTTGAGAATTGATGACCCAGATCTGCCCACTATTTATAACTTAGCTATCGGAAAAGAGGCAGAGGGGCTCTTCCTTAGACAACTAGAACCTAGTTATTATAAAAAGACATGCTTTAAGTGTATAAGGCGGCCTGGAAGGTCTGGATAAAGGTCAGCAGACTGCTGAAAATCCCAAGGTACAACAGGTATACAGCCCTATGGCGCTCCTCCCTCTTTCCGGCTGTACTGTACGATGCAATGGGCAGAAACTGAGAACAAGCCAGAATTGACAGGATAGTTAACTTGTACAATAATGCAGAGATTATCTAATTTGCAAATTTAGTACAAAACCAAGGGATAGACAACAGAACACAATTTAAATATATACAGATTAGGGACTGTCTTATGTGTCTGCCCACTGAGTCCTTCAACTTGGCTAAAATTCCAATCTTGGAAACAGTAAGTCGAGGGGATAGTAGGATCAGGGACTTTTATAAAATTTTAATAGAAACCCTCCCTGATGACTTGGAAAAAGCTAAGGTAAAATGGGCAGCAAAACTGGGGGATGGGGAGGTAGACTTGGATATGTCAATCGAAATGGGAATGAAGATCTTTCTATCAGCCAATCTGAAGGCCCAGCACTATAAAACAATCTTCAATCTGTACTACTAACCTGCAAAGCTATATGGTTGGTGGAAGAGGGAGAATGACAACTGCCCTAGATGCCAAACAGGTCCTGCTGACAGCATACAAATGTTCTATGCATGCAGTAAGCTGGTACCCTTAAAAACCTGCATAGAGAGGCAGCAAACAATCAACAAGGTAATTCTTATTAGCCCAGCTCTGATGTTATTAGGATATGATGGCCGGGGTAATTTAGCTGTATCACAAAGGGATTTTCTATTCATTACAGTAGCTGTGGCTCGGCTACTGATTGCCACTGCATGGAAAGTTGCTGAACCCCACATATCAGGCCTGGCTCCATCGCCTGTTAAGCATCCATATGCAAGAAATAGCATTATATAAGAGCAAAGGCCTATGGGCCAGGGAGAGGGATTTGGGCACCTATGACGGTATGGCTCAACAGCAGGGCAGGATAAAGAGGGCAGCTCTAAGTCAGGCTAACTGCAGAATAGAAGAAGAGCTATACGATATGCTTCAGGATTCAGCTGTGATTTCATGTGTGTACAACTAAGATTAGAGAGACTAAGTCGTACTCAATATGGTAACGCAGCTCCTCCACTACTGCAAACTAGAAATGCAGCATTACCCATGCTTCCGATGAACCAAGGAAATCCTATGATAATAAATGTAGCTATTTATTAAAGTATGTATGTTATCATGTATGAACTATGAATTATGTAATCTATTTATTGATTAAACGATTACTTCTGTAACTTAATATCTTTTTTGTACCTTTCTGGTTATTAAAAAAAAAAAAAAGAGGGTCTATGCAAAGTCCCAATCTCACAAGTCAAAGATCAGGGTGAAGGGCTAACTCCATTGCATACTACTAGTGGGCGGAGCTACAGGTGATTTTGCACATTTGTATACTCAGTCATTTAAAGGGAGAACCATGGACTGTGCTCTCACCAGGTAAGGACAAGAAAGAACACACTTGTCATAGTCACTACACATTGTGCTTCAATAGATCAACGATTCACCTCAATGAAGCATTTAAGATCATCTTTCAATGTGGAACTGCAGAGAAAACACACTTGCTTTGCCTTTGTCAAGCCCAGGAGGTCAGGATCATTTGCCCTTTCCAGAAGTGGAGCTTCAATTGGGGCACCTGCTATGCTTATATAAGTAAGGGCTTCCCGTTGAGGTTTAAGTTCTGTAAAAATTAAGCAGGTTCTTGTGCCAGCTCCCCCTGTGACAGTTCTCCTGTCCAGCTTGCCGCAGGTCGCTACCCTCTGCTGCCTGCCTACCTTCTGCCCTCTGTTTGAGCCTCCTCTGCTCATTTCTTGCTCTGTTTTGCCTTTTCTGCTTGTTTTTCTGCCCTCCAATTTGCCTTCACTGCTCGTTTTTCTGCTTTGGTTTGCCCTCTTCTGCTCTGTTTTGCCTTTTCTGCTTGTTTTTCTGTACTGTTTTGCCTTTTCTGCTAGTTTGTCTGCCCTCCATTTTTCCTTCACTGCTCTATTTTCTGCCCTCTTCTGCTCTGTGTTGCCTTTTCTGCTGTTTTTTCTGCCTTTTGTTCTGTCTTTTTCTGCCCTCTGTTTTGCCTTCCTGCTCGTTTTCCTGCCCTGTGTTCCACTTTTATGCAATGGGAAAAGGAGGCCTTGCTCCCCCCCTCCCCAGGCTGATTTTGGCCCCAGGGATCCCCCCCCCCCCAAGATCCGGCCACATCTACCTGGGTGCCCTGACCCCACCTAGGGCACCCAGTGCGTATCATTGGGGACTGTGGGGGGAGCCTCAAGGCCCCCGTGGTACCAGCTGGCTCTCCGCCTCCTGCGGGAGCTGGCATTGCTCCAGCACGCTGCAAGCTGCATGCGGAATCAATCATTTCATCTGTTTCCCTGCCCGCATGATAGCGAGCAGGGAAACAGATGAAAAATCTGCTTCCAGCAAGCAGGAGCAATTTGACAGGTCCAGCTTAATGTGACCAGAATTAGTGTTTGATCTTTCTTGGTGAGGGCTGTCAAAGCTCCTGCGAAGCAAAAGCAAACTGCTATCTCCAGAGGGTGAGCACCTCGGGATATAGCAGGAGGCGGCCCTGAGGGGTGACAGTCTCCAGGGAAATTAATGGATCCAGGAGTGTAGCCGCGCTCACCCCCTCCTTTCATTTTCAAGGGCCTTCCCCGAAGAGGTGGTGGTCCCAGGGGCAGCGAACGGCCCGGGAGGGGTGCCGCACCGCCCCCCTCCTTGTAAGAAATAAAGAAAGCTCCCGGGGAGGTGGTGGTCCATGGGGCCGTAAATGGCCCAGGAGGGTGGCCGTGGGATCCCACTTCTTCTATTATATACATGGCCCCGGGGAGGTAGTCTTCCCCGGGGCCCTTTCGGGCAATGGAAGGGGGTCCACGCTGCCCCCTCCTGTTTTTTCATAAAGCCCTGGGGAGGTTGTGGGGCCCAGAACTCTTATTCCCTCAGGAGGAGGGCTGCGCAGCCCTCCTCCACTCTATTTTAAAACTCAGCCAGCCCTGGGGAAGCGGCAGTCCCCAAGATCGGCCATGGGGGGCCATGTGTGCCCCCTCCCCAAAATGTATTGTAAATTATGCCCCCAGGACCTGGCCCACCTGGGGACTTTAATAAAAACAAGCACAGGAGACTGTGTTAGTGTACATTTTTTTGCTGCAGATTCACGACTCTGTTACGATTTTGCTGCAATTTTTTTTTAATAAATGCATTTTTGCCCAGGCGGAGTTCGTAGGGTACACCAGCACAAGGGCTAGTGGGTTAGGGTATTCCTACCCTGCCCCCTTTTCTTAACCTTGTTTTAGGGACTCTGCTGAGTGAGAGTCCCAAGATGGCTCCTAAGTCTTCCTGGTTGAAGTGTTGGCAGCCAAGCAGATCTCTGCACGAGATTGGGAGTATTCGCGGAGGGGTTGCATCCCTAGATATACACATTTTTTGTTTTTAAATAACTTGAAAACTACTGAACGGATTTACACCAAATAACAAAAAGGGCTCTTTCTGGACCAGAGCTAACTTTCTGCCAAATTTGTTGCAATTCCGTCCATCAGTTTGGGCTGTAGTTGTATTCACAATTCCTAAGGGAATCACACTTTTATTTTTTTACCCCTCCCCTTTTTCTCAGCCCCCACTTAACGAATCACCCGAAGCTTCCCATGCTCAAGTAGAATAACAGGTGCACTTTTTGGGGGAAATTTCGTGAAGATTCATCAACCGGTGCCAAAGATATAGGCAAGTCAAAAAACGCTTTTCCTATGGAAACTAGCTACTAACTATAACTTCCAACTGGTGACCTTCAGTAGGATATATATATATATTTTTTTTTTCACTGAAAAAAACAAACGTTATAGTGACATAGTTAAGTTATGGTGATATTTTACTTTACATTTAAAAAAAAACCTCAGAAATTCACTGAAAAATTAAGGTTAGAGTGATGGGAAAGTTAGGGTAAATGTCACCTAAAAAGTTACATTTTAAACTCAAAAAATAATGAAAATCACCATTTATAGTTAACTGAAATAACTATAACTCATGCCCCCCTTATGCAGTGTTGTCCTCGATTTCATTTCAGATATCACTTTGATGTTATCATAAAAATAATCTAGTTTACAG
>CAWUFW010032932.1:0-13118 GCA_963921515.1 Calotriton arnoldi | reverse complement strand
GCAACACCAACTAGGAGAAGCAGGGCTCCTTCGGGAAGAGGAACGCCAGTACCACACTGAAAACCCATACCACCCTGCACATATGAACAAGACACATGAAACGGAACACCAAAGAGCCCGGTGACCGACAACAGGTGGCCCAAGAATTACATCCACACACAAGGCCCAACGCAGAGCGGAAAGGCAGCCTGCCGCCCACACAAGGGAGAGCAGACAGCACTGAATGACCTTCCATTCCAACACCGAAACCACAGCCCTACGACAGAAGCCGGTGAATACAGCCATTGTCCAAGAATAGACCAACACAGGCATGCCGAGGAGACCGACCACACGGCAGATAGCGCATATCACAGAAGCACACAACGGACGGGGAAGAAAGAAGAAAACACTCCCCATGTCGGCCACATGCAAGTTAATTGGAAGGAGTCACACAGCACTGACCTTGAACTGTCTGAGAAGCATGTGGGAAGAGGGCCCGTGTCCTCCAAACAAGCCAACAGAACACAAGTCCTGTCTCCCTACGACTACACAGAGCTCACAGCAACCTCGGAGCGTGCACATTGCAGACTGCACACACAGCCGGAGCACGCCACCACAACGCACCGCTGCGAAATGGCAACCGCAACACACCTACCCAACTACGCCGAAGAGCTCAAGCTGTACCAAACCAGCACGATACATACATTGGGATGCGATCTCCTGTCCCTGCTGAACGTAAGTTACCGACTGACTTACCGCATCACATTGTTCAGCTGCGTCATGCCCGTCTTCTACTGTCGGAGGTGTCCCTACCAGCATCCCGTCGAGATATGCCTCTCCAACCCGGCATGTCTGAAGGCGGACCTGCTACCACTACTCCTCCCTCTGGACGCACACGACAGGGCCTGCTCTGCCTATGGGGGCATGGCGTATGTGGCCAACATCGCACGCGCACTGAAATGGAACCACTGTGCCTCCACACGACGGATCATCGAGAACAGCTACATCGAATGTCACCCAGCATGCCCCATCATGGTCCTCCAAGGGACAACCTACGAACAACACCTTGACAGCCACCATCCGCTTCATTGGCTGGCAAACATGTACACCACCAATGACATGGAAGCCCTGCTGGACGGCATCGCATACCTGACAACCTGTAAATACGTCGGACCACAACGCAGGTTCCCCGACTGACCTATGAAGTCCAACCCCGCACCCATGCTCAGCTTCCGCACGGACTGGCCAGTCACCACCACAACAGCCATACCAAACGACCGGCAACTGTAACCACACCATCAACGACATCGCCATGACATCGGATATGACCGGGACATGCACACTGTTCCCCATCACATCCAGGAACACCGCATGCATCGTGGGAGGCAGTGGCATGGGCTCTGTGTATCGCACCCACATGGACGGAACTGCACGAACAACCAGGACACGACATGGATCCAGCGCACATGGACACACACACCGCTCAGTGGACATGAATAGGTCGCCTGGAGTCTGTGGGTGCTGCACCCCTCCCACCCCCGCCCCGGGAATCCCATACCAGGACCTTGCATGGACGACAAGTGCATACAACAACAACACGACCCCAGTGACTGTGACATGTCCAGTAACCACCACAGTGCAACAACAAGTGGCACGCCGCTGCATGCACGCAAGCACATGCCCTGATGTCATCTCACATGCACGCGTGCATGAGGAACAACTGCAGCAAACCTGTCACATGGAACTGAGATGGACTGTGCCCATGATGCCGAGCGGTCTGGTAGGCTACATGTATACCGTCTGTGTCAAAGTCCGCAGCTCCGCAGCTATACGTAAATGTACATTAGCACAGCCTTGGCCAAGCAGATGTAACCCCACACCCTATCCCATTTGTAATCATGCTCAGTATATCCTCAACATGTATTCCGCTGCCAGTAGTGTCCACTATACTGCATCACAGAGGACAGAAGACTCAATATAATGTTTGAAACCAGAACTGTCTCCGCTGACTCATTTCACAAGTACGAATGAGAGAGGATGAGAGTATGTGAAGTACACGGCAGTCGTGACATGACCATGTAGTCCACTGGTATTGGATGTCAACGCAAATGAGTAGCACTACTGTGGAAGACACACATGTGTCGTGTGAAGTCGTATGGACGCAGTGCTCAGGTGGGTGGGTGCGACGGGTAGATGCGCACATGCCAAGTTGGAGCACGCCGTGTTGGGAGGGCTCATGAACAGTACACCACCGCTTCCCTGGGCATTGTGAGAGGACACCTGTCGGGGGAGTGAACACGTGTGTGCACAGCAGCCGGGCACACGTACAAAGCGGTACCAGGCGCACCTCAGCCCACCCTCTGTGGACGAGCTGGATCCTGTTGTGCGCCCGCCATGCCCCTTGACAAGGCACACACAGCCCCAGTCGACCAGGTGTAACCCCAACATAGTCAATCCGCACAGGCGATACAGGGCACGGGATGGCAGTGGAGCATGGTGTGTGAGAGGTCTCCTCGCGCTCCTCCTGGTCATATCACGCAGGCAATAGAACCTCAACGTCCAGCATGGCAAAAAGTCAAATGGAAGTGTAGGGGGACGCACCACAGCACGAGCAGCACTGACGCCACGGGAGGTGGCTCGCACCATCCCATCCATTGCCCATCATACCAACCACGCCACATGCCATTGCGACTAAGTGCAAGCGCGTGCGCCACCACCCCTGAGCCCTCCCCAGAGAGGCCAAAGAGTGAATGTGTGGGCCATCAGCCACAGACGGACGCGGCATGGCCGCAAGGGCAGCCACAGCCACTGGGTGTCGCAGGTGGCGGATCCGGAAGGCGAAGACTGTGATGCATAGTCCATGCAGGCCGGGTCTCCATTTGGGGCACCACGCAGGTGGACGGTGTCCCGCCACACATCATACCCTGAGACAGCCCACTCGTGCAACTGGACCCACACATACACTCCTTGCCCTCTCTGGTGCGAGCTTGGGGCTGCCTGTGCAAGCGCTAGCCTCGCAGGTGAGCATGCATATTGGGGGGCGAGGGGAGGACATGAGGGCTGGGGCGAAGATGACTGTATCACTGTCAGTTAGTACAAGGGATGACCCAGATGTGGAAAGGAAGAGACGTGTCCCGTGTGTACTGCAACTAGTCGCCAATCCAACTACCCCCCATGTCCGGAATGTAAGCCCGCACCTAGGCCCGCCCATCCGCCACATCGAACATACCACCAGCACGACAACCTTCCCATTCGAAACACTGACTGGGGGTGGCGACCAGTGAACAATCATGTGTAGCCTACCCACGCGTACATGTGGGCCCTCCATGATCCATGTCACCTGCGGCAAAGACATGACATGCGCAATGAGGGAAGTGAGGAGAGCTGTCCGCCCCACGCGCAGAAGGTGCATCAGCTCCACAGACCCAGCAGCGAGTCCAGCAGGGGTCACATGTGCAGGGGCAGCTGTGCCTGGTGTGAAGGCACATGCATATAGACAGCACATCGACCAATGTGTAGTCTGCCCACATCCACAGTCCATCATCATGCGGACATAGGAATTGAACACAGGGCAACACATCTTAGCTGGTGCACCCACCGTGACCAACAATGCGCAATCATCGACGTACCCGCCCTGTGCATGGCCCCCACCCAACGGAGGCACATCCAGTGCCACCATCCCACACACACAAGCCTTCCACGGAACATGCTGTGTCCAATGGTCAGTACAGAGTCAGCGCCCATCTGGTGGATCCTGAACAGGAGACACATGCACACACATGCCAGCTCCCACTATGTACGACTGCCACCTGGCACGTGCAATGTAACCTCTCACCTGTGACGTGTGACTGCAAGCACACAGCCGTCTTGGCATGGGGCTGTCAATGTGGACACCAGTCAATGTTTCGGGAGCTGTGATCCGTACAGTGCTGTACATAGGGTGCAGTGCTGACACCTACTACTGTCTCATATCCCCTCGTGCCACAGGTCCCACTTGTATTGGCCGCTCAGCCCGTGCCCACATCGTCGTCGTCGTGTGCCATACTCATCCAGCCTCGGAAGCAGTTCCATGCTCAGCAGACACTCATGTTGCCGTGGCGTTGCCGCTTGACGAATATGCAGTCAGTCCCCATCAGCACGCCCCGCAAGTCATTGGGGCCTAGATCCCCATGTGCATGCACATGGCAGTGGTATGTCTCACTTGCCATTGCCATTGTTGGGAGACCTGTGTAAGTGTATTGTGGCCGTGCCGTCCCAGCTTGACAGCTGGGCTGTGGCTCATGTGCTTGCTCAGTCATGTCAGTGATGTGTATGCGAAATTGCTATGTGCCGTGTTGCTTTGACATGTGTCCTCTGCCATTTAACCCAGGCGGAGACCGAACATTGACCGCCCATACCAATTGCTGGCGGACATGGACGATACAGAGGTAATCAGGAAGTTTCGGCTGGACAGGCCAACTCTGCATCGACTGTGTGCCATGTTAGAGCCCCATCTCCGTCCCCGCAGGGTGTATCCGACTGCTGTCACCCCCACGGCTAAGGTGATGGCCGCCATGCATTTCTTCGCCACTGGGTCATTCCAGCACACAGTGGGCAGTGGAGGAGGGATGTCCCAGCCCATGTTCAGCAAGGTGCTGAGGGATGTACTGGCAGCCATGATGCTGTACCGGAACAGGTACATCAGATTCCCCAGGGCTCGTGAATTGGCGGCAGTGAAGGGTGCATTCTATGCCCTTGGCAGAATCCCACACGTCGTGGGAGCCATTGACTGCACTCATGTTGGCCTTGTTCCACCACAGGCCACTGAGCACCTGTACCGCAACAGGAAGCACACGCACTCCCTGAATGTGCAAGTGGTGTGCCTTGCGGACATGGTGATCACCCACGTGTGTGCAAAGTTTCCAGGCTCGGCCCATGACGCACACATAATGCGCAACAGCATCTTGCCACGACTGATGGCCAATCTGCAACAGGATCGTGGCTGTATTGTCGGTGAGTATGTGGAGTGGTGTAGCGTGCTGGTTGTGCGATGCTGTCCCCTGTCCAGTTGGAATAGCAACGGTTCTCTGTGTCCCTCACACCCAGGTGACTCTGCGTATCCGAATGGGGCATGGCTGCTCAGTCCATTGAGGAATCCTCGCACCCCAGCAGACGATCGATACAATGAGGCACATGGGAAGACCAGACGTGTGGTCGAGCGTACCTTTGGCCTCCTCAAGTCCAGGTTCAGGTGCCTGGACCGCACCGGGGTGCACTGGCGTACTCCCCACAGAAGGTGTGCCAGATAGTGGTGGCGTGCTGCATGCTGCACAATCTGGCCATTCGGAAGCAGATCCCCCTCATTGTGGATGACGGAGATCAACCAGGGCCCCAGCCCGCAGACCAGGACAGCTCGAGTGAGGTGGACAGCGGAGAGGAGGAAGCTGGGAATGTGCGCCAGCAGCTCATCGCCCGCTACTTCACTTGACGATGAGTGTCCATGTACGACTGGATGATGTGTCTGTATCTATGCAGGTGTGTGTGTGCTGTGTCAGGGTGGCCGTATGTTCACTGCGTGCAGTGTGTCAACGCTCCATGGCCAGGGTAGTATGCCACTGTTGGTGGCTGTGGCATTGTGCCCTATTGCTCTGTGCGATGTGTGTACATTGCTTGTAGTTGTTGACATGTACTGTGTGATGGGTGTGTGACACACTCATTGAATGTGCTCCTGTTCTGTCTCCCACCCCTAGGTCCCTACAGGCCCTCCGGATTCCATTTCCATGCCACGCATCAGGTGCCTTTCCGCCCAAGGTGGCCGTTGTATTCCGTACAATAAAGACACAGGGCACAAACAGCAGTTAGTGAAAAAGGTGCATTTATTACAAACTGTGACATGTGATTGTGTGTAAGGTGATGACAAAAGTGGTGCGTGCAGTGACAATGAGCTGTCGGTCATGGCTGCGTGATGATCAGGGTGTACCCACTGGTTCTATGTCCATAGTCCAACACACACATGCCATCCAGATGGCTGTGTGGAGTGGGATCGTAGAGCAAGTCAATGCAGTGGCTGGTCAAGGAAGGCTGGCGGAAGGCTGGCTGGCTGCCTCACTTGCGACTGGAGCGTGCGAAGTCCTCCCGGGAGATCTGTTTCCTCTTCGGACGGCCCCTTCCACGTTTGGGAGGGGGTGTGTGGTGGCGACCTGCTGGTGGTGGGTGAGGTGTGCTCACTGGCTGTGGACGCAGGGGAAGTGGACACTGCTGGCCGACCCTGCGCCCTAGCAGGTGGTGGCGGAGGTGGTGTTGCTGGCCTTGCCTGTGACCCCACCGCCACCACCAGCTGGCCCATGAGGTCCACGAGTTGGTCCATACGGGACACGAATTGGCCCATATGGGCGTCCATGGACCTCAGCACCCCCAGCACCTCCCGCGTGTCAGTAGCAGACCTGGCCCATTGTCCTTGGGCCTCTTCATAGGCCCCAAGGACTCTGGCCATTTGAGGCAGGGCATGGCTCCCAGGGGAGGCTGGCGTTTCCCTGACCCTGCTCCTCCTACCAGTCCTGCTGCCACCGGCCTGCCCACTAGCCACATTGCTCACCACGGTCCTCGCTGTGGCTCCCAGGGTGGATCCAGTCGGCCGGGCCACCACCTGCGCTGGGGCTGGTGCCAGCGAAGACGTGGTGGTGGTGGAGGCGGTGGTGGTCGGTGCGGCGATGGTGGCGGTTGCGGCAGTGGTAGTGGCCGCAATGACCGTGGGTGTGGCCGCAACGACAGTGGCAGCAGGGGACTGGGACTGTTCAGCATCCCTGGATGATGGGTTGGTGGGTAGGAGGGGTCCTGGGAGCGGCTGGGCCCTGCCACGCCAGATGGGCCAGCTTGGTGGTCCGTGTCCGAAGAGGTGGACAGATCCTCCAGATCCGTGTGTCCTCGTTGGGGGCTTGTAGGCTGGCTGTGCTGGCTGCTGTCTCCATCCCCAGCGTCCAGCAGTTCGTCACCTGTGGAGAGAATGAGATTTGTTATTGTGTTGCACCTGGCGAAGTATGTATTAGTCGTCTGACATTGGCAGTTCGTGCAATCTCGTACATGGATTTCCCGGAGGCGAGTGTGTGGCTGTGGCATCTGTAGTTGTGTGTGCTAGGCAATGGGACTGTGTGCTGTGCACATGTGGCATGGGACGGATTGGCCATGCCGATGGGTGTGTTGCTGTGCCCCTACTCATTGTGACTCTGGTGTATGCGGGCTCCTGGCCCATCCTGGGTCTGGTTTGTACTTTGCTTTTGGAGTTCAAATGGAACGCTTAGGAACGCATATGGCAACATGGGGGCCATGCCCCAGATTCGCATTTGGGAGGGTATATGCTTTTGGGGTACATGCTGTGAGCCATGGGTGCCGAACGTGACATGTGTTGTGGCAGCATGACAGTGCATGGTCTGAGGTGTGTGCATGCCTGACATGCCCTGCATATTTGCTGTCTGTTGTGGTTACTGGACATGGCATTGGACGCATCGTTATGAGTGAGTGATAGTTGTGTGCCAGCCAACGTATTGCAGTTGTCCCATCTCCTTGGTGTGCGTGCTGCCCTGTGCCATGTGCATCACTGCAGTGCTCGGGGGTGTGGCCCATGTTGTGTGTTGTTGCTCACAGTGTGTCGTGCGCTTAATTGACTTCTGGCACATGGTTGGTCATGGGCATGTGTCTTAGCGTGACTGCTGTATGTGTGGCAGCTGTGCGGATGACATGCCTTTCATGAGACTGGGGCTGACGGATGGGATGGATGGTATGTTGTATGTGCATGGTGTGTCTGTGTGTTTGATGGGTTCAGTGGTGTTCGTGTGCATTTCTGTTGTTCCGCTCTGTTGCGTCTAGTGTTGTTTGTCTTACATAGGCGTAGTTGTGGGGTGTGTGGTTGACAGGCAGTAGGGGCTACATGGACAGGACTTCAATGGTGTTTCGGTTGTGTGTGATGAGTTGCACAGTGGCTGCCGTGTGGGACTATATTCAGTGTGGCTTGTGCATGCAGACGTGGCTCCTTGGGTGTTGCTATGTCTGTGATGGGTCATGTGGGGTGTGAGTCTGCTGTTCATGTCCGTGTGCACATTGTTCACTTGTTCGTGACGGTGGGCGGTGCTGCGTGTTCGTGTGCTACGTGACATGTCCCATGTGTTGGTGGTGTTATGGTCCTCATGCCTCCAATAATCCAGCCCTGTCCAGTTTCCCACCTGCAAGTTGTTCGTGCGTGCACTGTACTGGATGCCACATGGCTCTTAGCGGGGGGTGCTCCATGTTGCAGGTCTGTGGGGGTGGGGGTGTAGTGGGTCGTGGGGTGGCTGTACACCCACTGACACCGATTGCTGTGGACCGTGATGTCTGCCTTTCGGCTGTCGTTGTGCACTGCGGTGGCTGACACGTGGGTGTGGGGTGTGGGGGATGCTCCTCCTTGCTGTGCTGTGGGACTGGGGCCTGGTGTGTGTTGTACTTGGGCTGTCCACCGTCCCACCCACTGCACTTTGTGTTCCTGCCACTTACCTGTTACTTGTCGGTTGGTGCAGCTGTGCCTGACACATGGGTGTGGGGAGTGCTCCACCTTGCTGGTCTGTGGGAGTGGGGGCCTGGTGGGTGTTGTACTTCAGCTGTCCCCCTCCGACCCACTGCACTTTGTGTTCCTGCCACTTACCTGTTACTTGTCAGTTGGTGCAGCTGTGGCGGACACATGGGTGTGGCGGGTGCTCGTTGTGGCGCTTCTGGCATATTTGTGGACCTGTTGGTGGTTACGTGGCTGGCTTAGTGTACACATGTCCCCACGCATCTTACAGTTGTTCGGTTTGGCCTGTGTGTGGTAGTGTCTGTTGCATGTGCGTGTGATGTGTTGTGTATTGTGTGCTGGACATGGGGGTGTTTGTCCCTGGGAGCTGTGGCATGGTGGTTGCGCATGTGTGTACATAGCGGTGTGCTGGTATACATTAGTTTGTACTTACCAGCCTCCACTCCCCTGCTAATCCGGCGAGGATCTCCGGATGGATTACGACTCGCACCTTCTCCTCCCACGCTTTGAAGGTCTTAAAGAGCGCGGATTCCCTCCGCCAGTGACGGCAGCCAGCTCTCTGTTTTTGCCCTCCTTCTTCTTGACCAGGCTCTTGACGTCATTCCAACGTTTGTTAATCTCGGTTCTGTTCCTGGGCAGGGTTCCGACTGCATTGACCTGGTCTACGATCCGGGTCCACATTCTGTTTCTGGTGGCTAGTGGTGTGTGCTGGACCATGTTCCCATAGATTTGTGGGTACACCTTGATGATCTCGTCGACCATGACCGTCAGCTCCATGGGCGTGAACTTGGGCATCCTTTGTGGTGCCATGGTGTTTGTGGTGCTGGTGCGGTGTGTGTTGTGTAATGTGCAGGGGGTTTGTGGTGCCGGTGTTTGGTGGTGGTGGTGGTGGTGGTTGTGATGTGTGCGTTTCTGTGGTGTGCTGCTGTCCTTGCTGTGTCACTGTGTCCTCTCCTCTCCTCTCTGGTTTGCAATGTAGCAAGGGGTTGTGGTCTGTGGGAGTGCTGCTTTTGTACTCACCTATGTGGGTGTGTCCTCATGGTCTGTTGTTTTCAGGTGTGTTGTGTCTGGGGTTCTGGCCTTTGTATTTTTTGTTTGTCCGGGGGTGTTTTCGGGATGTGTACTGTGCTTGTGTATTTGTGCGTGCCTTGCTGTGTGGACTTGTTGGCCATGTTGTGTGCTATTGGTTTTGTGTGCGGATGGTTTCTGTGCAGGTACGTGGGCGCCATGGCTTCTGCCGTGTCGATTCTCATCGGCGTTGTTTGCGCTGGCGGGCGGTATTTTTGTTGTTTTTCCGCGCTCATGGCGGTGCGATCGTAATTTCACGTGCGGTGTGTCGGCCGTGAGGGCGGGCGGTTTTGTGTTGTCGTGCGTGTTTCCGTCCGTGGCGGGCGGTTTGACTCCGACTCGGACGATGGCGGGCGGTATTTTGTATGATTTTTCGCCGATGGCGGTTTTCAGTTTGTGTACTCATAATGGCGTGGTCGGTGTTCAGGCGGTGTGTGCGGGCGGATTTTTGCCGCTTCCATGCCTGGCGGATTTTTTTACGCCGGGTATCGTAATGGGCCCCTTAATTATTAGTTGTTAATAGTAATAGTTTTTAATTTTAAAATTACTTTTAATTGTGTTTTATTATTTTATAGTTTATTTTAGGTATGTGTTGTGGATATTATAGGGTTAAAGTGTGTGTAGTCAATTAATGTTTATTATTTTTTTATTAATAATATTTTTTTAATTTATTATTAATTATGTTAATTATGTAAATAAATGTAATTAAAAATGTTGAAGTGTTTTGTTATTGGTGTGGTGTTATAGGTTAGGAAATAAAATAAATATTATTTTTTAATTAATTTTTTTGTTTGTAAATATTTTCGAGTTTAAAAGTATTATTTTTTTGTAAATGTATTTATTATTTTATTTTATATAATATTTGTAGGTTTTTGTTATTTGTAATTAGTATTATAATATGTGTTCTTTTTATGTTTAATAATTTTTATTTATATTTTTTAAATTTTGTTTATTAATTTTTATTATTATTATTTTATTTATATTTTTTTCTGTGTTTGAGTGTGAATAGTAATTTTTTTTCTCCGCTATTCAACACTTTCCCTATTGTTGCATTCACTGGAGTGGGAATAGTAATTTTTACCCCTCCGCTATCCTGCACTTTCCCTACTGTTGCTCTTACTGGAGTGGGAATAGTAATTTTTACCCCTCCGCTATCCAACACGTTCCCTACTGTTGCACTCACTGGAGTGGGAATAGTAATTTTTCCCCTCTGCTATCCAACACTTTCCCTACTGTTGCTCTCACTGGAGTGGGAATAGTCATTTTACCCCTCCGCTATCCAACACTTTCCCTACTGTTGCACTCACTGGAGTTGGAATAGTAAATTTAATTATTTTGCTATCCAACACTTTTCCTACTGTTGTAGTGATTGTATTGGGCAATTTAAGTTTATATATTTATTCATAGTTTAATGTTTTAATTTATTTTAGATATTTTTTATATATTTTAAATTATTTATATATATATATATATATTCTATTTTTATATAATTTTAAAGTTTTAAAATAAATTAAAGATAATAGTTAATGAATTATTTTAAAGTAAATATATATATTTGTATAAATTATTGTTTGTGTGTTTATTTTTTTAATTAAGTTTATTTGTAATATTTTGTAAAAATGTATATTAAATTTATTTTATTTTGTAAAAATTAATGATATTAAATATATATAATTTTATTTTATATATATATTTAAATCGATATTTTTTACATCTATATTTTTTACATTGATATTTTTGATTCAATATTTTTGTACTTACCTGTTTAAGTATAGGAGTCAATATTTTTGTTGTCTATATTTTTTACTCAATATTTTTTACATCGATAATTTTTACATCGATGTCGTGTCAGTGAACCCTTTCTGCCAAATTTGGTGTAATTCCGTTCAGCGGTTCAAGCTGTAGGAGTGTTCAACGGTCCTATGGGAATTAACCATTTTTTAACCCCCTTTTTCTAATCCTTCGCTTCACAGATCGCCCCGAAACTTTACGTGCACAGCAAGACTCACTATGACACTTTTTTGGGAAACGTCTGTGAAGATTCGTGAAACAACGCTAAAGATATAGGCAAGTCAAAAAATGCTTTTTCAATGGAAACATGACTATAGCTACCTACTGGTAACCACTAGTAGGTAGTATATACATATACGCATATATGTATAATGTCATGTAATGTTCTCAATTAATAAATACATTTCAGTTTTATATTTGGATTGTATTGTTAATATATTAATTTTAATTTGTAATAATATTTATGAATTTTATAATGCGAAACATAATGTACACTTTTTTAAATATGTGTTTGCTGATGTTGACTTTGGAATGGAAATAATAAATCTGAACTCTCCAAAGTCCAACACTTTCCCCAATGCTGCTAAGTTTGGAATGGGAATCCAAAGTCCAGCACTTTCCCAACTGTTTCTTTTGTTGGTGCGAGAATAGACAAATCTGACCTCTCCATGGTCTAACACTTTACCTCATGTTGATTATGATTGAGTGGAAATAGTAAATGTGACCCTTTCATAGCCCAAAACCGTCCCTAACTGGCTCATGTTGGAATGGGAATAGTAAATCTGGCCCACCCTAAGCCCAAATTCCTACTGTTGCTCCAGTTGGTACTAGAATAGTAAATCTCAAACCTCCAAAGTCCAACAATGTCACTACTGTTGTTTACGTTGGAGTGGGAATATTAAACCTGACCCCTTCAACATCCAACACATTTCCTAAAGTTGTTTAAGTTGGAGTGGAAATAGTAAATTTGACCCCTCAAAAGTCCAATACTTTCCCTACTGTTTCTTATGTTTGAGTAGAAATAATACATCTGACCACTTCAAAGTTCAACACTTTCCCTACTGTTGCTTAGGTTGGAGGGGGAAGAGTAAACGTGACCCCTCCAAAGTCCAAAACCTTCCGTACTGCTGCTCACCTTGGAGTGGAAATAATACATCTGACCACTTCAAAGTTCAACACTTTCCCTACTTTTGCTTATGTAGCAGTGGGATTAGTAAATTGAACCCCCTTCAAAGTGCAACACTTTTCTTACTGTTGCTTACATTGAAGTGGAAATAGTAGATTTGACCCGTACATCTCTAATCTTGTTCATATGAAATTAAGTTATTTTAACTTATTGTTTTATGTATTTAACATTTTAAATAATATTATTTTTGTTAAGTAATGTTTTTCATTTTAATTATTTTATTGTATATGTATTTTTAAATTATTTGATATATAAGTTTTCTAATTAGTGTTCATTATTTTCACGTATTTTATGTCTTTATTATTCATGTTTATTTCATACTTTATTGATATATTTATTATTTTTTATAGTTGTTTTCAGCAGTGGCCGGTGCAGGTAAGCGCGGTGAGGGGGGTGCGACAGACGACTGAATATGATTTACTTATTTATTTAATTTTTCCTATTCCATCGTCTGTCGACTCCCCCCACCCTCCCGCCCTGCCCCCTGCCTCACCACGCTTTCCTGCACCGGCCGCTACAGGTTGTTTTAATGAATATATATTTATTTTATGTTTGTAAGTTGTACAATTTTCGGGT
>CAWUFW010032931.1:0-13123 GCA_963921515.1 Calotriton arnoldi | reverse complement strand
AGTATGTCATAGCCCCTTGAAAGTTTTTCCCAAAAGAGTGCTTTCACCTGTCTAGGTATGTCTCCCTCCATTCCCGCACCACATCTTCAACAAAGCCAGCAGCTCCATCGCACCCCACCTGTGCAACATCATCAACCTCTCCTTCGAGACCGCGACCTTCCCAGAGAGCTGGAAACACGCAGAGATCAACGCCCTACTCAAAAAACCCAAGGCGGACCCGAGAGACCTCAAGAACTTCCGGCCCATCTCTCTGCTTCCGTTCCCAGCCAAGGTCATCGAGAAGATCGTCAACAAACAGCTAACCCGATACCTCGAAGAAAACAGCATCCTGGACCCATCCCAATCAGGGTTCCGCAGCAACCACAGCACTGAGACTGCCCTCATCGCCGCCACCGACGACATCAGGATCCTGCTGGACAATGGTGAGACCGCAGCCCTCATCCTGCTGGACCTCTCCGCCGCCTTCGACACTGTCTGCCACCGCACTCTACGCGCACGCCTCCACGACACAGGGATCCGAGACAAGGCCCTGGAATGGATCACCTCCTTCCTCGACGGCAGAACCCAGAGAGTCCGCCTCCCACCTTTCCGATCCGAAGCCTCCGAGATCATCTGCGGCGTACCCCAGGGATCGTCCCTCAGCCCAACACTGTTCAACATCTACATGGCCCGCTCGCACGCATCGCCAGATAACACGACCTCAACATTATCTCCTACGCCGACGACACTCAACTGATCCTCTCCCTCACCAAGGACCCCCTCGCCGCCAAAGCCAAACTCCATGAAGGAATGAAGGCCGTCGCCGATTGGATGAAGGTCAGCCGACTAAAGCTGAACACGGACAAAACAGAGGTCCTCATCCTCGGCTCCAACCCCTCAGCCTGGGACGACTCCTGGTGGCCAACGACGCTGGGAGCAGCCCCGACACCCACCGACCACGCACGCAACCTGGGAGTCATCCTCGACTCAACGCTCTCCATGGCCAAGCAAGTCAACGCAGTCTCCTCCTCCTGCTTCAACACCCTCCGCATGCTTCGCAAGATCTACAGGTGGATCCCGACAGACACAAGAAGAACAGTCACCCAGGCCCTCGTCAGTAGCAGACTGGACTATGGGAACGCCCTCTAAGCGGGAGCCCCGGCCAACCTCATCAAGCGACTGCAACGCATACAAAACGCCTCCGCACGACTGATCCTCGACGTACCACGCCACAGCCACATCACCCCCCACTTGAGGAACCTGCACTGGCTCCCCGTCGACAGGAGGATCACCTTCAAACTCCTCACCCACGCACACAAGGCACTCCACAAAACTGGCCCAGCCTACCTCAACAGACGACTCTTCTTCTACGTCCCCAACAGCCAGCTCCGCTCCGCCGACCTCTCCCTCGCCACCGTCCCCCGCATTCGAAGAACAACCACCGGCGGCAGATCCTTCTCACACCTGCCGCCAAGACCTGGAACACCCTTCCACTAAGCCTACGAAAGACCCAAGACCTGCTGACCTTCAGGAGGCTACTCAAGACCTGGCTGTTCGACCAGTAGCAGCATCCCCCCCCTTCCCTCTCCCCAGCGCCTTGAGACCCTCGCGGGTAAGTAGTGCGCTCTACAAATTCTGTGATTGATTGATTGATTGATTATTTCATATAACTTTTGTGGAGTACTAACCGTGGTGTCTACAGTCTCAACTGTAAGGTACTCATTCAAGTCCACTATCTCCAGAAGTTCCTTCAGGTTCTGGCGAGCTATTGTGACTTCTGCCACACTGTCCAGCATTGTCTGAGCCCATTCTCCGTTCTTGAGTTGTGTTCTCAGTATCCTCGGCATGTCTGACCTTCAGACCTGCTACCTTCTTCTTAGAGAATTGAGGTTTTGATTTACTTTTCGGAACGTGTTTGTCGTCTTTCGATTTCACGCGTTCTTCTCTATGTTCTGACCGTCCTCTTCTTTCCGATGTCTGTGACGAGATCTGAAAGGTACGAGAGGAACGTGTATCAGTATCTTGATACCTGTCAGGTTTTTTCAAATTATCACTATTCCTGAGGTTATACCTCCTTTCAGAGGGCTCCTTTTGAGGAGACCTACCTTGGGATTGAGAATGTTTCTCGTTTGAATTATGTTTATTAGTTTCCCACTTCTTTTTAGAAGATGTAGGAGTTTGTTTAATAGAGTCCTTCTCAGGACTTTCAGATAGTTTTGGCTTCACTGGTCTTCCACCCAAACTATCTCTGCCTAATTCTGCATAAGATTATTCTATTATTCTGGGTAGCTCAGTTTGATGTTCTGTAACATCGAATTCCCTTAATCGTTGGCGAATCGCCACTGCTGCTGCCTCCCCTTTAATATTAGATAATATTATTGTTGAGACCTGGTCGAAATTTTTCAGTAATTTCATACCTAAATTTAGAGCAGGCTCTGCCCCGTATTCGTTTTGAATTTGTTTCAGGACATCTGGTATTACTGCAATTGATGGAATACCATGTGTTTTAGTATGGATGGCAGCAAAGACTGAGCCCCAAGTGGTGCAGTCTTCCAGTTGTGGTGTGATCCCCATCGGTAAACAGATTGTTAGGATTCTGTATTTCTCATATATTGCCTAGTATTAGGAAATACTGCTTCGATTTGAGTAATTTTTTGAGCTATCCAGAATGGAATTTGCTCACGTTTTGTGGGCATTTTTCCCATGACTACGTATAGAGTCTGTGGTGTAATTTTTAGTGTAGTGTATTCCCCTCTTGAGGAGTTTGATTTGGAAGTGTCAATGGTGGTTGGACTATGAAAGTCCGCATGACATATTGGACTAATTGTCTGTAGATTTTTATTAACTCTGTAAGTTGAGTAAGTAGTTCCTCGTCTGACATTATTTCGATGTCAGGATGAGGTGTGTAGCCGGCTAAAATCGTCCATGTTGCTCCTGGTCTACCTAGTGGACCGAGCCTGGTAATGTTTTTGTGATGTTTTAGGGCGCCTTTAAACCAGAGCTGATGCTCCTGGTATGTCAGTGGAATTTCAATATCCTCGAAAGGAATATATTCCTCTGGTGGTTCATCTTCTTTGTAGAAGTGAAACAGTCTTGTTACTGAATTTGATTCAGGAAATATTACCCATGAATAGAATACCTCTGTCTGAAAGGATTCGTGTGCCTCTGTCACAAAAACTGCTCTTCCGCCTCTTGGTGTTGTAGGCCATGTTTTATAAGTTTTAGAGTGATGGCTCTTCTTAAGTTTGGAGCGATGTCTATAACACCCTCCTCAGGTTCATTCAAACCTGTAAAGTTAAAAACTGCTATGGCTGGGTCAGCCGCAGCTCCACCGGTTTCGGTCATTTTGGTTTTTGAAAAATGTAGAACAAGTTTCAAGGAAACAAAAAGATAAGGTGCACAATATTTTAGAACACTGTATCCTTCAACGTTGAACAAACCAAACAACTAATATATAGGGTGCTTCCCTATTTTAGTTATGGCGGATATTTAACCCTACCCACTCCGGATGTCTTATGGAGTATGTGAGTAGGGGTCTCTGAGAAAAGCACGAATGAGTTACTCAGTATCTAGCGTTAAATTACTGCCTTACCAAACCGTTGGGTGCCATGTAGTGTAGTTCATATTTCCCTAATAGGCTCTGCGCATTGGAATAATATAACCTATAGGTTTGACATAGGACTAAGGTCGGTATGTCCCTATCGATTATATTAAACGTAATTACCTGTGCCAGCTAGCTCAGAGGCCACTAGAAACTCCTTGAGAACAAGAAGGGAGGGCAACCTAAAAACATGACAACTTTGTTTCCCTTTAGAAGCTGAACATGTCTCAGAATCGTGGAAACAATAGATAACAGTTTCACTCATTCAATCGTGCATGCTTAGTTTCTGCAGAGTTACACAGTAAGGAAAGACGGGCGTTTCAATAAAAGGGTTTTATTGAACAGTCTTGTTTCTCGTGTAAGAGATATGTGCTGTTATGATCACAAGACAGTATGCAAGATAAATAATGTACAGCGTAAGCAGTAGAAATAAATAATACTGCGCTAGCATTATCTTTTAGCATATATTCACGTACATAAATAACATGAGCAAAAAATGCAAGTTCTCATACGATGCGTCTCTAAGCTAGTTCTACCCCAATGTATCTAACCTAGTCTAGGTGTAGGGAAGAGTAGAAGTAGGTGGAGTATTCTCTAGTATGGTAGACTAAGAGTATGTTAAGTCTATTATGCCAAGAGTCCCTCTAGGATCTAGTCAGCTCCATACCTTGAGAATGAGAGAGGTGGGAATCTCCTGCCGGATCTTGGAATTCTAACACCCCGCGAAGGGAGTCAGAACACTGGAAGCTGGATTCGTCTGCGTGCAGGAATGACAGCGTCTTCTCAGTGCGTCAGGCCGGGATACGGGCTCCTCTGAAGTCGAGGTCTCCTCTAACTTGCTTGGGCAAGGGAAGGTATATTTAATACCTGGTAGGTGTCGGGGAATGTTAGCATTGACGTGAGGTCGGGCAGAGGAAGACGTCAGGAATGAACCCTTAAGGTATAACGGTTCATACATAATAGATGAGTTCTTGGAGAAATCAATAGTCCTGTGCTAGGGGAACTCCCGAAGCTTAAGGGTCTGGTTTCTAAGAACTCGTTGTGACGTTAGGGTGGACGGATGTCGGTGACCATGCCTGTATTTGGAGTGCACGGCTAATGCCTAAATATGGACAGGGATTCTATGCCTATATAAGGGCAAGGCGAATTGTGCCTATATAAGGACATGATTCAGGAAAACCTATATACGGACCCCTAAAGCGGAATACAACAATCTGACCCTGAATACTTCCTGAGGTCATCTAGCAGTAACACCTCCAAGAGGCGTTGAGTAGTGGCTCCTTTCCCTGTCTTCATCTTTCTTGAGGCACACAGTGCTTTCAGTTCTTGGAACGAACGTTCACTGTATCTAGCAACTAACTAACTAAACTAACTAGCAGTCAGAGAGCCACAGGCATCTCCTTTGGAAGACATACTAAGTGTAGTGTGGTGTTGCACCTACCTAACATTGTGGGAATTAAACTCTCTTAGGTTGGAGAAAGGGTGTGCCAGACCCTTAACTACCCAACCCCAAGTTCAGTATAACTTACTTAGTCTAAGCTTGTATTATATGTGCCTAGAAGTAGTGATGGTTTTTCAATTAATCAATACAAAGATATATCTGGTAAAACAATGCAGGCTTGAATCCCAACACCTGCACACCAGTGTGAGAAGCTGGCCTGGTATATGATGTACACTTATGTAAGTGGACACCTTGCATCAGTCCAGACAACCCTTATGGTGATTTAAGAGGTCTTAGACAACCTTAGAAAGCTCTCTAAGTGGTAACGGTGGAGAGCAGCCTTCAGGCTTAGTCCAGAAGGAGTGTAAAGCAGCTTGTTTTACCAGATTGCAATCTTATAGTATAGATTAAGTGAAAATGATCCACACCAAGTATTTATAAAAATATGTATTTGTTCTAAAATACTCTCTAGAATGCTCAAGGTTCTCCAACAAGGAGATAAACACAATGCACACAATACTTTAGTCAGAAATGCAGTAAATAGCACGTTATACATAGGGGACTCCAGGGGGGGAACAAACCATATATTAAAAAAGTGGTATAAGAACCACAGGACGATGTCGAGAGGACATAGAATCGCTGGGGACCCACAGAACCACCCAAGGTAAGTAGATAGGGACCCCACGGAGAGCATGCTCCGTACAATTCTATGTGCAAGTCGCTGTTGGATTTTTAAAGATTAGGGACCCTTTCCAATGGACCCTGAAGAAACCCTTTGAAAGGTAGAAGGTTGGAGAGACACCCCACTCGTGGATACCCTAGTACCCACGTTACCTACACCAGGGACGCCGGGTGCATAGGGGTGAGTGTCCAATGGAGGACTTCAAGAAAGTGCCGCTGCTGGAAGAGGAGAAAGTGTCCGTGGGAATCCAAACATAGATTCTTGAAAAGGAGTACCTGAAAGCAGAGGGGACAGAGTCTATATCACTCGTGAGTGACCAGGAGCCCTGGAAGACGAATGCCCTCCGATGTCGGGTGCTTCAGAATGGAGGACGATGACCTTGTCTCTGCAGCTGCGAGGACCAGGCGATGCTGAGAAAGACCAGGACCCGGATACAAGCTGTCCCACGAAGGTTGTCGAGTGCTGAGGGGTCGGTGTCTGGCGGGAGCATCAACAAGCCTTGGCAAAGGCACCCCACGCAGGATGTTGAAAAGGTGCAAAGTTGGGACCAGCAAGGTTCAGGAGACTCAACACAAGGAGGGGAGTCAGGGCAAGCCCCAAGCAATCAGCGAAGCCCACAGGAAGCAAAGTTGACACTCAATTGGACCCACAGGCCGGAGCCACTGGAGTCGCGAGAGGACCTCGAGCAGCTCACCAAAAGGAGCAGGCCACGGTGCCCACGTGGCGATGTGGCTGAAGATCTTGGTGGAAGAAGTTGCCGGAGGTTGGGGCTACTTGGAGCCCAATGCACTTGTCGCAAAGTTGCCAACAAGCATTTGCACTTGCAAAAGTATGCGGTACCGAACTGGTAATGCAGCCCCCACTAGGGATTCTGGCCTCAAACTCTGTGAGAGGACTGCTCAGGCCTCAAGGGACGTAGAAACCCACCACCTGTGTTGTTGAACCCATTCGGAGTCCGCAGGAGCTCGGGATCAGCAGACCGGTCAGCAGTGTTGAGGTGCCTGCGAATGCAGGGAAGTGACTCCTTCACTTCAAGGAAGATTCCTTCAAGTGTCTTTGATGCTCCACAGGTCCTGCACGGATCCTGTATGGTGCACAGGCACAGATGTTCAGCAGACTGAAAGGGAGACAAAGTCAGGTCCAATCGAAGGCCAGGGTGCCCAGGCGATAGAAGTGCAGTGGTTTCAGTATGAATCTTATCCCACGAGGAATCTAGGGACCTACACCCAGGTAAGCCCGTAAGTACCCTAGGGAAAGGGTTGGGAAGATTCAGGGGACCCTCCCAGGGGAGGGTATGGACTGGGGGGAGGTTTCTCAGTTTGCACCAGTTTTGCACCAGAGCGGAGCCAACGGCTCCCAGAACTGGTTTGAACTGGACTATGCCAAACGTGCCCCTCATGCAGACTTTCAGGCGCTGGCAAGCGCACCCACCCGGTCCCAATACACTAAATACTGTCTGGGAGGTGGTCACACCTCCCTGTGACAGGAGGCCTATTGTTCCACCTTCCTCTGCTCGAGCTTGGCTCAGCAGCAGGAGGGCAGAAATGTGTCTCTGGTTGGCAGCAACCATTTTGTGCTGTCCAGGATTAGAAGGTTTGCACCGGGAACACTGAGAGCCTACCGTAGGGCTCTGCCAGTGCTTGGAATCATACCTCCCACACCGTTTATGGTGTGGGTATGATTCCAACATGTTTGTTACCAAACATGATGGGGTTCGTTGCAGCCAGTTTCGAGATGGTCATCGCGTACTTACGTGATGCCCCTCTATATAGTATATGGCTGCTTCACTGACAACCCGGGAGAATGGACTACCTAGGCTGCAGGGGTGTCCTGCTCATGCAGGGGCACCCTCTCACTTAGAACCAAGCACCCTGCCTTCAGGATTCTGGCCTCAAAGTCGGTGAGAGGGCAGCTCAGGCCTCGAGGGACGTAGAAACCCACCACCTGTGTTGTTGAACCCTTCGGAGTCCGCAGGAGCTCGGGATCAGCAGACCGGTCTGCAGTGTTGAGGTGCCTGCGAATGCAGGGAAGTGACTCCTTCACTTCAAGGGAGATTCCTTCAAGTGTCTTTGATGCTCAACAGGTCCTGCATGGATCCTGTATGGTGCACAGGCACAGACGATGCAGCAGACTGAAAGGGAGACGAAGTCAGGCCCAAACGATGTCCAGCGAAGTTCAGGGTGCCCAGATGGTAGAAGTGCAGTGGTTTCAGTTCTGAATCTCATCCCACGATGAATCAAGGGACCTGCACCCAGGTAAGCCCTTAATTACCCTAGGGAAAGGGCTGGGAAGATTCAGGGGAACCTCCCAGGGGAGGGTCTGTACAGGGGCGAGGTTACTCCCATGTCCTTTGTCGAGTTTCGCGCCAGAGCAGGAACCAACGGCTCCCAGAACTGTTTTGAACAGGACTATGCACGGGGACACCAAATGTGCCCCTCATGCAGTCTTTCTGGCGCTAGCAAGCGCACCCTCCCTGTCCCAATACACTAAATCCTGTCTGGGAGGTGGCCAAACCTCCCTGTGACAGGATGCCTATTGTTCCACCTTCCTCTGCTCGAGCTTGGCTCAGCAGCAGGAGGGCAGACATGTGTTTCTGGTTGGCAGAAACCATTTTGTGCTGTCTGGGAGTAGAAGGTTTGCACCGGGAACACTGAGAGCCTACCGGAGGGCTCTGCCAGTGCTTGGAATCATACCTCCCACACCATTTACGGTGTGGGAGGTATGATTCCAACATGTTTGATACCAAACATGATGGTTCGTTGCAGCCAGTTTCAAGATGATCATCGCGTAATTATGCAATGCCCCTCTATATAGTATATGGATCCTTCACTGACAACCCGGGAGAATGGATTCCGTAGGCTGCAGGAGTGTCCTGCTCATGCAGGGGCACACTCTCACTTAGAACCAAGCACCCTGCCTTCAGGATTGCAAAGGCCTGCCATAGGGGTGACTTATAGGTTTTAAGTGCAGTGACCCAAAATATAGTAAACCTATATCTTTAGTAATTGGTGTAAGCACCAACCTACACAGGCTGCAATGACAGGCCTGTAGTTCCATTTTGAATGGTCTCTCATGGGTGGCATAATACATGCTTCAGCCCACGGTAGACCTCTGGAGTACTTATGCCCTGGGTACCTGAGTACCATATACTAGGGACTTATAAGGGTACCCCAGTATCCAATATGTCATGTACCTAAGTACTTACCATACAATTTAGGGGGAAAGCAGATAGTCTGGGGTCCTGATTAACAGGATCCCAGTCAGAAGAGTCAAAACACAGCTAAGTACCAGGCAAAAAGTGGGGATAACCATGCAGAAGGATCCTACCTTTCTGCACCCATCTTTTGGTTTGTCGGACAGGAGGTCAGGGAGAGGTTCACTTTCTGCTTCCTAATCCTCATCTGTAACCATCAGCATGGTCATGCCTTCCCTGTCGTAGGGTTTAAGGTGGTTTGGTTTACATGGATAACCCTCCTGTGGTTCCTGCAAGAGCCAAGGTCCACCAGATAGGAGACCTCCCCTTTTCTTTCTAGGATAGGGTAGGGTCCACTCTACCTGTCTTGGAGAAACCTAGGAGCCGCTGGCTCCAGAGCCCTCCTTCTGTCCTCGTTGGAACTCAACCATAGCTGCCTTTTGGCCATACCATTGCTTCTGGAGCTCCTGCCTGGCCTCAAGGTTTTTGTTTGCTTTCTCCATGTATTCAGCCATCCTGGAGCGGAGGCCAAGTACATAGTCCACTATGTCCTGTTTAGGTTCAATGAGAGGTTTCTCCCATCCCTCGTTCACAAGACACAATGGTCCCCTGACAGGATGACCAAACAGAAGTCCAAAGGGTGAGAACCCCACTCCCTTCTGTGGCACTTCCCCATAGACAAAGCAGGCATGGAAGTAAGACATCCCATCTCATTTTGAGTTTTTCAGGGAGTCCACAAATCACGCCTTTCATGGTCTTGTTGAATCTTTCAACAAGGCCATTTCACTGTGGGTGGTAGGGGATAGTGAGCATGTAGGTGAGTCAACACTCCTTTCACATGTGTTTCAGGTAGCCAGACATGAAGTTTGTACCTCTGTCTGACACCACCTCCTTAGGGAAGCCCACACTAGTAAAGATGTACAAGGGAAGTTTAAGCGTTATCTCCTCTTTGATTGAAATTGGATCTCCCAGGAAATATCCTGTCTGGTTCTAATGTTAATTTGGAAAAAAAGCAATTTTCTTGTGTTCTCTTGAAAAGATCTTTATTAGTTACATCCGTGTTTTTGTAATGTTTTGTACTTTGAATGTGCAAACAGCCGACACGTGTTTCGCCCTACTTGGTCTATTGGACCAGGGCTTTCTCAAGGCTTATTGGATAATCATAGCAACAAAGAGCAGTTTCCTTCGGATTAGGTATATAATATAGTACATCAGTTTTCAAGCCAAAAAATATACAAGCTGTAATTGTATTTCGAGCAGAGCAGCTGTCCCCGGACAATCCCTCGTTCCGAACGTCCAGTGCCTCGAGCCAATCTCCTCTTCCTATTGCTGACAAACACTGGCAATATCATCCAGGACTAGGACCCATGGACCTTTTTCTTGCACTTACGCAAACTGGTAAAGATACCTATGCGGGCCCTAGCCACTGCAGGAGCAGTGGTAGTCCTAAGGGGAATAGCCTCAGGATACCTGGTGGCATGATCCATTACCACCATAATAACTCTGTTCCCTGATTCTGTTGGAGGTTCAAGAGGGCCAATTATGTCAATCCCTACCCTTTCAAAGGGAACCCCAACCACTGGAAGTGAAATTAATTTGACTTATGGTGACCACCTGTCTTGCCACTGGCTTGACAGGTAGCACCGGGGTTACAAAACTCCTTCACCTTCTGGTGCATCCCTGGCCAGTAGAAGTGGCTGACTAGCCTACTCTAAGTTTTGGTCTGGCCAAGGTGCCCAGCTAGGGTGAGGTCATAGGCCAAAGTGAGGAGGAATTCCCTAAACGTCTGGGGCACTACCACTCTCCTAGTAGCACCAGGTTTGGGGTCTCTGGCTTCACTGCAAAGGATTCCCTCCTCCCAATAGGTCCTGTGGGAACCACTGATCACCTCCTTTCTGTGCAGCAGCGTGCTGTTGCAGGCTTTGAAGACAGGGACAGGTTCTCTGCCCCTGGCACAGATCTTCCCTAGAGGTTCCTCCTGGGCCCAAATGCTCAGCATGGTAAGCCTCCAACTCCTGTGGCTCAGTTCCCTCTGGGGCTGACTGTTCTTCACTCTGAGGAGAAGGGTCTGGTGTCTGTTTTGAAGCTGGTTCCCCAGTCTTCCTGCCTTTTCTCTTGGAGGGCTGGGTCATTATTCCAGACTCCAGCACCTCTTTTTCACTCTGGGCTTTTACACACACCCACTGTGGGATTCAAAATATTCCTGCATGGATTCTCAGTTCTGCCTCAGCCCAGGCTGAGGACTCCAAATCATTGCCAAGCAAACAGTCAACTTGGATGAAGACACTGCTACCTCTTTTTGGCCAGCAACCGCTCCCCAGTCAAAGGACACCATCGCCATGGGATGGTTTGTTGTCACGTTGTCAGCATTCGTGACTGGATAGGTCCTTCCAGGCAGATACTGTTCAGAGGACACCAATTGCTTAGTCACCATGGTGACTCTAGCACCAGTGTCTCTCAATGCCTCCACCCTGACCCCATTAATAACAGGTTGCTGTCTGTATTTGTTCATGTTAGTGGGCCAGACAGCTAAGTTGACTACGTCCATATCCCCTACTAGTGTCGCATCAGTGAATTCCCTGACCTGGCCAGTGTTCTTCTGAGATCCATCTGGAGATTGGCAGCTGCATTTTCTCCAGGTGGACTAGAGGCATTTGTCTTCTTTTTACAGCCAGGGTCTCCAGTTCGGTGCTCTGTGGTTCTATAGTCCTGGCACTGAGCCTTCTTGGGATCCCAGTTCTTTCCCTGGTACCCGCCCTTTGGCTGTGAAGAGTCTTCCCCACCCTCCTTAACAGGTTTTTGGGGGCCTGGAGACTACTCTTTGTTTTAGAGTTACCCTCTTTCCCCGGGGGGGTGGGAGCGGTTTGCCTCTTTCTTTTGCCCTCCCCCCTACCCCCCACCGCTGGTAGTTTTGGTCACCCTTGTCTTTACCTAGTGGTCTGCCTTCTTCCCCAACTCTTGAGGAGAAAGTGGACTTAGGTCTACCAGGAATTGATATAACTTCTATTGGTAACAATTACTTAAAAGATGCTCCTTCATTATCTATTTACAAAGCCCTTCAAAGTTATGCACATCTTTACCAGCTAGCCAACCTCCTAGTAATTTCACTGAGTAGTCTACAAAATCTACCCAGGTCTGGCTCTGGGTTTTTCGAGCCTCCCTCAACCGGATTCTATACTCAACCGGATTCTATACTCTTCAGTGGGGAGTCCAAAGGCCTCAGACAGAGTATCCTTCATGAGATCATACGATTCAGCATCTTTCTCATTGAGTGTCAGGAGTCTATCTCCACACTTTCATGAGACCATTTCCCACAGGATAGCACTCCACAGCTTCCTGTTGACCTGTCTGCTAAGGCAGGCCCTCTCAAAAGCAATGAACCACTTCGTGATATCATCGCCTTCAAAGAATTTTGGGACAATCCCTTTGGGGATTTTAGGGTCAAAAGAAACACTTTTATTATTGTGCTCCAACTCTTTTCTCTCTTTTTCTATAGCTAGGAGTTGTGCTTCTATAGCTGCTCTCCTTCCTAATCTTTCCAGAGCAAGCTCTTCATCTGGAAGTGCTCCTCTGTCTTGGGGTGCTGTATCACCACTCCCGTTGTCTCTGTTCTGATCTTCTGTAAGATCAGAGTTATCCTCTGGATGTTCTTTGTCATACTCTGCCAAAAACTCCTGGAGCTGTGCTTTGGTTGGGTTTGACCCAGTCTTGAGGCCATAAGTTTTACACAAGCCTCTAAGCTGTCTTATTGACTAGGACAGGTAAGGTGTGAGGTCGAGTTCCTCAACCTGTACCAGGTCCTCTGGAGTACGGTTTCTGGTACTCCTTGTTTTTATTAAGTTGGGAACCTTATTGGAGAGGAAAAAAAAACCTAACAACACTGATTTCCTAACTATAGTAAGATTTGGATTTTTAAAATTGTTGTACTAAAAGGTATCTAACCAGGGCCCTAACAATTATTTTACAATTTTGAAAAATAGTCAATTTGCAAAATATAATTTAACTAACGGCAATTGTGACTTAACTCGTGTGGTCACTTTATTGTCATAGTGGTTCAGCAAATGCCAAGTCATAGACCCCACCGCTGATCCACCAATGTCGGAAACCCACCTCTCTATATAGTGTACCACAATAGGGTACACTGTGCAGAGAGGTCAGAGAGACCCTTATTGGTTTACAGAGGCAAAAGTAAATAATACTAACGCTCTATTTTTGTGGTAGTGTGGC
>CAWUFW010032930.1:0-13124 GCA_963921515.1 Calotriton arnoldi | reverse complement strand
TCACATTGAATCCATGAAAATTCCAATAAAACTTAATGCAGAGTATCCCTGAACGCCCAATACAACCTCACAAGTGAGGCAGTGGCTGGAATTACATCTGTTATTGAATAATATGGTAGAGCAAGGCATTCTGAAAGAAATATTAGGAGTTCTCTGCAACTCACTTGTGATGTGTTTGCAGAAACCAACTAAAAAGGGCAGTTCAGGACCTGCAAAATATTAATCAGATTGCTATCCCTGTTGTCCCGTGGTACAGAATCCTGCTGTGATACATTCCAAATCCACTATGACATTGAATGGTTCTCTGTCATTGATCTGTGTCAAGCATTCTTTTCTGTTCTTCTGCACAAGGATAGTCAGTCACTTTTCAAGTTCCACTTTTATGGAAAACTCTAGCGCGATTCTGAGTTCCACAAGGGTAAACAGAGAGCCCCACAATCTTTATTCAGATACTGAACAAGAATTTGTAGAACCTGCGCCTTCCATACTCTGATCGGGTATGATGGGGGTAAATCAGAGACCGAATACTGAGAGTAGAGATGGAATGCCTAAAATCTAAGGGCTTCACCAGATTAGCTTCAATTTGGGCTAGTCGGTCAATAATGGGACGCAATTTGGAGTGGGAAACATCCATTACAATGCAGTCATTACAACGACCTACCTTTACAACGCAACTGTTACAACCCAACTGCCTTTACATCGCATGCCATTACAATGCATGCCATTACAACGCATGTCACTACTAACGCATGCCATTACGAACACATACCATTACAACGCATGCCATTACAACGCATTATAAGGTAAGTAATGGAGATTTTTTTAGTATTAGGGTGGGTATGGGTTTTGGGGTATGGGAATAGTAACTTGTACCCCTACACTATCCAGCACTTTCCCTACTGTTGCACTCACTGAGTGGGAATAGTAATTTTACCCCTACACCATCCAACACTTAGTAATTTTTACCCCTACACTATCTAACACTTACTCCTACTGTTGCACTCCACTGGAGTGGGAATAGTAACTTTTACCCTCACACTATCCAACACTTACCCTACTGTTGCCCTAAAAGTATTATGCATTGTAATGGTATGCGTTGTAATGGTATGCGTTGTAATGGAATGTGTTGTAATGGAATGCTTTGCAATGATAGTTTTTAAAAATGCGCTGTGATGGCATGCGTTGTAAAATCATGCAATGTAATGGTAGTTACGATGTAAAGACTGCGTTGTAAAAGCATGCGTTGTAATTGCATGCGTTGTAACGTCATATATTCTTTGGAGTCCAGAAGTTCACCAACACGCATACTCAGTTTGCTCCAAGTACTTTCATTTGCTACTGGGCAAGGACAGTCATTTCATCATTGCCTACCCTGATGCGTGAAGCCTTTTTGCCGGTTACAGCAGGATTTCTGATTTCGTTGATTTGGCAGTTTTCTCCTACGCTTGGGGTTTGGGCCACCTCAACATCAAATTCACAAAGATGATTACACACCCTCTGGGCCAGTAGTGCTAGGCTCGGCTCCCCTTCCTTGCGCTGGGGATCCAGCCCCAAACAGGCTATGCTGATACCAGGAATTTGACCTGACTCCCCGTGACTTTCCTGGGCCAGTAAGTCAGCCGGGAGGACTTATAAAGGTGGAGGCATTCGACGGTGGTGGCGGGTCAATACAACTCTTGGTTAATGGGCAAGGGGGCAGTTACAGCAATTTCGTCAGTAGTGAGTGAAAGACGTATGCTCCACCAGACGTATTTCATTAGAAACCATATCAACTGCCCGGGTTAAATAGTTGTCAGTGGTCGAGCGGGTGTGTGGAGGAGGTAACACACTAGGGATACCAGGGCCCCCTTCCTCTTACTCTATGCTTATGTAAACTGAGGTGGTTTAGAATGGTAAAAATTGGGAAACGGCAGAATAGTCAGGCAAAACTCAGCAAGCAAGACACAACAGAGACCAGCAGACTTCATCCACAAATCACGGCACCAAGAAGAAAGGTTAGGGGTATAACACTGTACCTCCTTTGATAGAAGCAACTTGAGTACTCCACGGGACATGGGTCACGATGGATCCTAGGACAAATCTCAGGGGGCTCCAGCCCAGCCTCCTCCGAGCTTTGACGGGCACGCCTGCGCGCGTCTCCGCACTGCGGGAGCAAGCTGCCGGCCATGGGCAGGGGAAAGCGATGACATCACTCCCCGCGCCACGCCGTGTCACGCACAGAGCCTGCTGGGGGACCGAGTCCCACCCCAGCGATGGAGAGGCTCTAGCAATTACCTTCCGGCCCGTGAGGAGGACCTGCATAACTGAAGGTGTAGTGATGTTGGGGCAAAGCCTGTCCGTCCTGGTGAAAGCAACGTTGGGACCAGAACAGATCGTAGAGGAATACCGCGCTGTGGAAGCAAGCTGCCAGTCTTGTGGGCAGGGGAGGATGACGTCACCTCCCGTGCCATGGCGCGTCACGTGCAGAGCCTGCTGGGGGACCGCAGTCCCACCCCAGCGATGGAGAGGCTCTGTGCGGTTACCTTTGGGCCTGTGGGAGGAGGACCTGCACAACTGAAGGTATAGTGGTGTTAGTCTGCCCGCGCGCTCTGCTGGCTGGGAGTTGAGTCTCAGGCTCCCCGGTCGCTGGTGCTGGAAATAACGGGCTCCTGCGCTGCGGTGCCCTCGCTGGCCTTGGCGCCTCCCGGCGCCGTGAAGATGACGGCTGTGCATCCGCGCCCGCTCAGGCTGGGAGTTGGAGTCTCAGGCTCCCCCGGTCGCTGGTGCTGGTCATTTGAGATGTCATCAGTGATGTCACTGACCATGTCATGAGTGTATGTAATATGTGACGCCATCAGCAGTGCATTGCGTGGGCGCGAAAGCTATAAAGTAAGCTGAACTAACTATAACGGCGGAATTTCAAGTGCTTTGTACGAGTGGAAATGTCCAACTAACTATAACTGTCCCTGAAACCTGTGGTTTTTTCAGTGAATTTCAAAAGGTTTTTTAAATGCTAATTTCTAACTATGCCTACAGAGGTAGGACATGTGCAGAAAAGAGGAAGAAAGGCGCAGAAAGAAGCAAGAGAAATGCAGAAAGATGCAACAGATGTCCAGAAGAGACGAAGAAAAGTGCAGAAAGAAGCAAGAGATGTGCACAAAGAACCAACAGAGGAGCAGAAAGAGGCCTTGTTGCAAAGTCATACTGTGCCCCCAACTTTTTGCTGATGGGTACTGGTGGTAACTGACTCTGACTAACCAGTCCTGGAGCCAGTGCTATGCTGAAAGACACTTAGAATACAGTGAAAACACCTACATACACTAGGGTACACTATGGGTTGGGATACCCCTGTGATTGGCATGACCTCCCCTGTATGGCTCTAGTACATGATAGGGCAGGGGGATTAAAACTACCTAAAACTAAGAGGTGCAGAAGGAGGCAAGAGAAATGCAGAAAGAAGCAACAGAGAAGCCGAAAGAGGCAAGAGAGGTGCAGAAAAGAGACAGTGAAGTGCAGAAAGAGGCAAGTGAGGTGCAGAAAGAAGCAAGAGCAGTGCAGAAAGAACCAACAGAGGTGTAAAAAGAGGCAAAAGGGGTGCAGAAAGGGGTAGGAGAGGTGCACAAAGAGGCTAGAGAGGTACAGAAAGAGGCAGGAGGGGTGCAGAAAGAAGGAAGAGAACTGCAGATAGAGGTAAGAGAATTGGTGAAAGAAGCAACAGAGGTGTAGAAAGAAGCAAGAGAAGTGCAGAAAGAGGCAAGTAAGGTGCAGATAGAAGCAAGAGCAGTGCAGAAAGAACCAAGAGAGGTGCAGAAAGAGGGAAGAGGGGTGGAGAGAGAAGCAAGAGGGGTGCAGAAAAGGTAGGAGGGGTACACAAAGAGGCAAGAGAGGTACAGAAAGAGGCAGGAGGGGTGGAGAAAGAAGGAAGAGAAGTGCAGAAAGAAGTAACAGAGGTGCTGAAAGAGGCACAAAGGGTGCAGAAAAGAGCAAGAGAAGTGCAGAAAGAGGCAACAGAGGTACAGAAGGAGGCAAGAGAGGTGCAGAAACAGGCAGGAAAGGTGCAGGAAGAGGGAACAGGGGTGCAGATAGAGGCAAGATGGGTGCAGAAAGAGAAAAGAGGGGTGCAGAAAGAGGCAAGAGATCTGCAGAAAAAGCAACAGAGGTGCTGAAAGAGGCAAGTGAGGTGCAGAAAGGGGCAAGAGATCTGCAAAAAAAGCAACAGACGTGCTGAAAGAGGCAATTGAGGTGCAGAAAGAAGCAAGAGAAGTGCAGAAAGAGGCAATGGAAGTGCAGAAAGAAGCAGCAGAGGAGCAGAAAGAGGCAAAAGGGGTGCAGAAAAAGGCAAGAAAAGTGCAGAAGAGGCAACAGAGGTACAGAAAGAGGCAAGAGAGATGCAGAAACAGGCATGAAAGGTGCAGAAAGAGGGGAAAGGGGTGCAGAAAGAAGCAAGAGAGGTGCAGAAAGAGAAAAGAGGGGTGCAAAAAGAGGCAAGAGATCTGCAGAAAAAAGCAACAGAGGTGCTGAAAGAGGCAAGTGAGGTACAGAAAGAGGCAAGAGTTCTGTAGAAAAAAGCAACAGAGGTGCTGAAAGAGGCAAGTGAGGTGCAGAAAGTAGCAAGAGAGATGCAGAAAGAAGGAAGAGAAGTGCAGAAAGAAGTAACAGAGGTGCTGAAAGAGTCAAGAGAGGTGCAGAAAAAAGCAACAGAGGTGCTGAAAGAGGCAAGTCAGCTGCAGAAAGAAGCAAGAGAGGTGCAGAAAGAGGCAATAGAAGTGCAGAAAGAAGCATCAGAGGTGCACAAAGAGGCAGGAGAGGTGCAGAAAGAGGAGACAGAAGTGCAGAAAGAAGCAAAAGAGGTGCTCAAAGAGGCAAGAGGGATGCAGAAAGAAGCAAGAGCAGTGCAGAAAGAACCAAGAGAAGTGCATAAAGAAGCAACGGAGGTGCAAAAGGAGGCACGAGGAGTGCAGAAAGAAGGAAGAGAAGTGCAGAAAGAAGCAACAGAGGTGCTGAAAGAGGCACGAAGGGTGCAGAAAGAGTCAAGAGAAGTGCAGAAAAAAGTAAGAGGTACAAAAAAAGGCAAGAGTGGTGCTGAAAGAGGGAAGAGATGTGTAGAAAGAGGCTAGAGAGTTGCACAAAGAGGGAAGACGGGTACAGAAACAAGCAACAGAGGTGTAGAAAGAAGCAAGAAAAGTACAGAAAGAAACAAGTGAGATGCAGAAGCAAGCAAGAAAGGTACAGAAAGAGGGAAGACGAGTGCAGAAAGAGACAACAGGGTTGCAGAAAGAAGCAAGACAGATGCAGAAAGAAGCATACAAAGTGCAGAATGAAGCAACAGGGGTGCAGAAAGAGGCAAGAGAAGTGCAGAAAGAAGCAACAGAGGTGCAGAAAGAGGCAAGAGAACTGCAGAAAAAGGCAAGAAAAGTGCAGAAAGAGGCAAAAGAGGTACATAAAGAGACAACAGGGGTGCAGAAAGAAGCAAGACAGGTGCAGAAAGAAGCATGGAAAGTGCAGAATGAAGTAACAGGAGCAGTGAGGTGCAGAAAGAGCCAGGAGGTGCAAAAGAGCAGAGAGGTGCAGAAACAGGCAAGAGATGTGCACAAAGAGGCAAGATAATTGCTGAAAGAAGCAACAGAGGTGTACAAAGAAGCAAGAAAAGTGCAGAAAGAGGCAAGTGAGATGCAAAAACAGGCAGGAAAGGTACAGAAAGAGGGAAGACGAGTGCAGAAAGAGACAACAAGGGTGCAGAAAGAAGCAAATGAGGTGTAGAAAGAGGCAACAGACGTGCAGAAGGAGGGAAGAGAACTGCAGGAAAAGGTAAGAAAAGTGCAGAAAGAGGCAAAAGAGGTACATAAAGAGACAACAGGGGTGCAGAAAGAAGCAAGACAGGTGCAGAAAGAAGCATGGAAAGTGCAGAATGAAGCAACAGGGGTGCAGAAAGAGGCAAGAGAAGTGTAGAAAGGAGCAAGTGAGGTGCAGAAAGAGCCAACAGAGGTGCAAAAAGAGGCAAGAGAGGTGCAGAAACAGGCAAGAGAAGTGCACAAAGAGGCAAGAGAATTGCTGAAAGAAGCAACAGAGGTGTAGAAAGAAGCAAGAAAAGTGTAGAAAGAGGCAAGTGAGATGCAAAAACAGGCAGGAAAGTTATAGAAAGAGGGAAGACGAGTGCAGAAAGAGACAACAGGGGTGCAGAAAGAAGCAAATGAGGTACAGAAAGAGGCAACAGACGTGCAGAAAGAGGGAAGAGAGGTGCAGAAAAAGGAAAGAAAAGTGCAGAAAGAGGCAAAAGAGGTACATAAAGAGACAACAGGGGTGCAGCAAGAAGCAAGACAGGTGCAGATAGAAGCATGAAAAGTGCTGAATGTAGCAACAGGGGTGCAGAAAGAGGCAAGAGAAGTGTAGAAAGGAGCAAGTGAGGTGCAGAAAGAGCCAACAGGGGTGCAAAAAGAGGCAAAAGAGGTGCAGAAACAGGCAAGAGAAGTGCAAAAAGAGGCAATAGAATTGCTGAAAGAAGCAAAAGAGGTGTAGAAAGAAGCAAGAAAAGTGCAGAAAGAGGCAAGTGAGATGCAAAAACAGGCAGGTAAGGTACAGAAAGAGGGAAGACGAGTGCAGAAAGAGACAACAGGGGTGCAGAAAGACTCAAATGAGGTGCAGAAAGAGGCAACAGACGTGCAGAAAGAGGGAAGAGAGGTGCAGAAAAAGGCAAGAAAAGTGCAGAAAGAGGCAAAGAGGTACATAAAGAGACAACAGGGGTGCAGAAAGAAGCAAGACAGGTGCAGAAAGAAGCATGGAAAGTGCAGAATGAAGCAACAGGGGTGCAGAAAGAGGCAAAGAGAAGTGTAGAAAGGAGCAAGTGAGGTGCAGAAAGAGCCAACAGAGGTGCAAAAAGAAGGCAAGAGAGGTGCAGAAACAGGCAAGAGAAGTGCACAAAGAGGCAAGAGAATTGCTGAAAGAAGCAACAGAGGTGTAGAAAGAATCAAGAAAAGTGCAGAAAGAGGCAAGAGAGTAGCAGAAACAGGCAGGAAAGAGGTACAGAAAGAGTGAAGACGAGTGCAGAAAGAGGCAAGAGAGGTGCAGAAAGAAGCAAGAGAAGTGCAGAAAGAGGCAACAGAGCGTGCAGAAAGAGGCAACAGAGAGGTGCAGAAAGAAGGCAAAACAAGTGCAGAAAGAGGCAAAGATGGTGTATGAAAGAGGCAACAGGGGTGCAGAAAGAGGCAAGACAGGTGCAGAAAGAAGCATGGAGAGTGCAGAATGAAGCCAACAAGAGTGCAGAAAGAGGCAAGAGAAGTGCAGAAACAGGCAAGAGAAGTGCAGAAAGAGGCAAGAGAATTGCTAAAAGAAGCAACAGAGGTGAGGAAAGAAGCAAGAAAAGTGCAGAAAGAGGCAAGTGAGATGCACAAACTGGCAGGAAAGGTACAGAAAGAGGGAAGACGAGTGCAGAAAGAGACAACAGGGTTGCAGAAAAGAAGTCAAATGAGGTACAGAAAGAGGCAACAGACAGTGCAGAAAGAGGGAAGAGAGGTGCAGAAAAAGGCAAGAAAAGTGCAGAAAGAGGCAAAAGAGGTACATAAAGAGACAACAGGGGTGCAGAAAGAAGCAAGACAGGTGCAGAAAGAAGCATGGAAAGTGCAGAATGAAGCAACACGGGTGCAGAAAGAGGCAAGAGAAGTGGAGAAAGGAGCAAAGGAGGTGCAGAAAGAGCCAACAGAGGTGCAAAAGGAGGCAAGAGAGGTGCAGAAACAGGCAAGAGAAGTGCATAAAGAGGCAAGAGATTTGCTGAAAGAAGCAACAGAGGTGTAGAAAGAAGCAAGAAAAGTGCAGAAAGAGGCAAGTGAGATGCAAAAACAGGCAGGAAAGGTACAGAAAGAGGAAGACAAGTGCAGAAAGAGACAACAGGAGTACAGAAAGAAGCAAATGAGGTGCAGAAAGAGGCAACAGACGTGCAGAAAGAGGGAAGAGAGTGCAGAAAAAGGCAAGAAAAGTGCAGAAAGAGGCAAAAGAGGTACATAAAGAGACAACAGGGGTGCAGAAAGAAGCAAGACAGGTGCAGAAAGAAGCATGGAAAGTGCAGCATGAAGCAACAGGGGGTGCAGAAAGAGGCAGGAGAAGTGTAGAAAGGAGCAAGTGAGGTGCAGAAAGAGCCAACAAAGGTACAAAAGAGCAAGGAGGTGCAGAAATAGGCAAGAGAAGTGCACAAAGAGGCAAGAGAATTGCTGAAAGAAGCAACAGAGGTGTAGAAAGAAGCAAGAAAAGTGCAGAAAGAGGCAAGTGAGATGCAAAAACAGGCAGGAAAGGTACAGAAAGAGGGAAGACGAGTGCAGAAAGAGACAACAGGAGTGCAGAAAGAAGCAAATGAGGTGCAGAAAGAGGCAACAGACGTGCAGAAAGAGGGAAGAGAGTGCAGAAAAGGCAAGAAAAGTGCAGAAAGAGGCAAAGAGGTACATAAAGAGACAACAGGGGTGCAGAAAGAAGCAAGACAGGTGCAGAAAGAAGCATGGAAAGTGCAGAATGAAGCAACAGGGGTGCAGAAAGAGGCAAGAGAAGTGTAGAAAGGAGCAAGTGAGGTGCAGAAAGAGCCAAACAGAGGTGCAGAAAGAGGGAAGAGAGGTGCAGAAACAGGCAAGAGAAGTGCACAAAGAGGCAAGAGAATTGCTGCAAAGAAGCAACAGGAGGTGTAGAAAGAAGCAAGAAAAGTGCAGAAAAGAGGCAAGTGAGATGCAAAACAGGCAGGAAAGGTACAGAAAGAGGGAAGACGAGTGCAGAAAGAGACAACAGAGGTGCAGAAAGAAGCAAATGAGGTGCAGAAAGAGGCAACAGACGTGCAGAAAGAGGTAAGAGAGGCGCAGAGAGAGAGCTAGGCTTGGCACACCATTAGTACCAATTTATCACCCACATTTAGCAATAAGTAACAGGTGACACGTTCTAGGTTTGCAGGGGGCCTTCCACCACGCTGTAACACTTGTCGCTGCATTTTGGTAATGTTTGGACCCCGTTTCAGCTAGAAACAAGGCTTTTTTTTGTTCAAATCTGCCGATTAGGTGCAGATGATGAATTATGTGGCTAATGCAGAAAATGTATAATTGTGCTAAAGTCGGTGCAGCCAAACAGTCACATAATTCCAGTGGTCCTGCTCATACCTCTGACTAGGTCCACAAGTGCTCCTCAGTGATTCCATCTTTTTTTGTCTCACTGAGTTCATAGTTGAGCTTCTCATGGAAACGCAGGAAGACTAAACCTGAGGTTACCACTCACACAACACAGACTACCATACCACATAATTACTCTCCATAACACATAATCCCACTCTACATCATTCCTATACACTAAATACCACATACTTTCTATCCCCATAATTTCACTGCACAACATACCACATAATTCCACTACACACAACGTACATCCACTCCACTCCAAAAAACATTAGTAAAAACTTTTGCATTTACAACGCCAATAGTTCTAATTCTCAGCAAATGCGAAACCTAGTACATTGCAAACACTTCTATAACTAGTAGTCGCGTTTGCAGAGTGGTGGAGAAAGGTGCTGGGCCTCCGACCAGTGCTCAGGAGTTCCGGTGCGTAGGGCTTACAGGAGGTACCAGTAGGGGCTTACTTGGCCCCCAAAGTCCCTCAGGAGTAAATTAGACTTCATTCCCATCCCGTAGTCTGCCAGGAGGCGCGTTTGCAGAATGGTGGAGAAAGGGGGGCATGGCCTCCAAAGACGTCTTAGCAATCCCACTGTGCAGGATGTACTGGAGGAAACAAGAGGGGTAGTTGGCCCCCAAGGACATCCTTGGGGGCCAACTACCCCTTCTATTACCTCCAGTAAGTCCCACACAGCAGCATTGCTAAGTTCGGAAGAGCAGGCCACGCCCCTTTGCCCCCCACTCTTCAAACACGCTCCCTGGCGCGCTCTTGGATGGGGATTGGAAGTCCCCTTCACTGCTGGGGTCCTTTAGGGGCCAACTAGCCTACCTCTTACCTCCAGTAAGCCCCACACATGGATTGCTGAGAGGTGGACAAAGGCCATGCCCCTTCTCCACCACTTTAAAGCGCGCCCTGGCGCATTCTAAGTTGGGGATTAAGTCCCTGAATGCTGAGGGTCCCTGGGGCCAACTAGCCCCACTGGGTACCTCCAGTGGGCACCACACAGCTGGATTGCAGAGAGGTGGTCCGAGGCCAACCCTCGTTTACACACTTGCAAACGCACTTCTGGCGCACCTGCTGCTTGGGGGATGAAGTCCACTTGTGTCCTGAGGTCCTCAGGACACAAGAGACCTTCATCACCCACCATCAGTGCGCCAGAAGCCACGCTTGCAGAGTGGTGTAAAAGGGCGTGGCCTCGGCCCACCTCTCTGCAACACAGCTCTGTGGCGCTTACTGGAGGTACCTGGTGGGCTAGCCGGCCCCCAGGGACCCTCAGTATTCAAGGGGACTTAATCTCCAACTTACAACGCGCCAGGGGGCGCGCTTGCAGAGTGGTGCAGTGAGGGGCGGGCTTCCGGCGAGATGTCAGTTTTAAAGGTGGACTTGTTAGAAGGGGGGCTGTGTGGCCCCCTTCTTAATCTATTTTGGCCCTGGGACCTCAATCCCAGGGCCTGCCGCATATTTATAAAAACTTAAAACGTGAGCGGGGTCGCGTGGCCTCTCCCTGAGTCGACTTTGGCCCCTGGGCCCCATCCTCCCGGGCATGCGCCTTGTTTTTTTATTTTTATTGTTATATGGAGGGGGCCGTGTGGCCCCCCCTTCCCTGGGCCACTTTTGGCCCGGGGACCCCATCCCCTGGGCCTGGCCTTCTGTTTTTTAATTTAATTACGGGAGGGGGGCCTGGCCACCTCTTCATTTTTAATTACAGGGGGATAGCCGCGTGGCCCCTCCTCAGGCCACTCCTCATTGGCCCCTGGGACCCCATCCCCCGAGCCCGGACATTTTCAAATAAATAAATAAAGGAGAGGGGACGCGTGGCCCCCTCCCACACTTCTGGCCCCGGGACCCCATTCCCGGGCGGCTCCGCCGCCCTTGTGTTGGGGGACCCGCGGGGGAGCCCCAATGCTCCCCACGGCCCCGCCGCCGTCCCCGCCTCCTGCGCGAGTGCCGGCATTGCCTGAGGGGGAGCCACGACATGCAGCTCCCTTGTGCAAAAAGCAATTTGCTATGACAGGGCCTTGGGAGCCGAGCTCCCGCCCATAGCCATACAAATGGCAATGTCCCGGGGTGGGCACCCCGGGACACGGCAGGAGCTGGCCCCTGGAGGGTGGCGGTCCCCAGGGCCACTCAAGGGCTCCAGGAGGGGGGCCCCGCGTCCCCCTCCCAACGCTTGCAAAGCCCCGGGAGGTGCGGTCCTCGGGCAGTGTGGGGGCTCGTGCCCCCCACACATATTTAGGTACAGCCCCGGGAGGTGGCGGTCCCTCGGGCTTGGGGGCCCGTGAGGCCCCCCACACTTATTTCACAATGCCCCGCAAGGCCCCCCACCTCATTTAACATAGCCCCGGGAGGTGGCAGTCCTCGGGGCTGCGGGGCCCTGCGAGGCCCCCGCAACATATTTGACATGCCCCCGGACCTGGCTCCACCCGGGGCTTATTCAAGCGGCTGGAGCCCGCTCTCGTTTTTTTTTTTTTTTTTCGGGCCGAGATTCGCGACCCCCAGCGAATTCGGACGATTTTTTTTAAAAACACTTTTTTGGCCCTGGGGTCCCTGGTGGGACCCCCTGAGCAGGCTTAGGGGTCAGGTGTTTCTACCCTGCCCCCTTTTCTTGTTTTTTAACCTCTTTCACTTGTTTTCCTTGTCACTGGAACATGCCAAGATGGCTGCCAACACTTCCTGGTTTGGAGTGTTGGCAGCCAATCAGAGTGAGGCTGTGTGCCCGGAGGAGTCGCTAACCCTCCTCGCCGTGCTCAGATATCGATATTTTTCTTTCTATTTCTGGGAACTACTGAACGGATTTACACCATTTAACAATAAAGGGCTCTTTCCGAACCAAGGGCTACTCTTTTGCCAAATTTGGTGTTAATTCCGTTCAGCAGTTCGGGCTGTAGCTTTGTTCTAAAGTTTCCTATGGAAATTAACATGGGGAAAACGCGCTTGGGACCCCACTTGTTCTCGGCTCCCTCGCCTAATCGTAATCACCCCGAAACTTTTAAGACAGGAGCTGACCGGAGCGCCACACTAGTTTTGGAAAATTTCGCAAGATTCATCAACCGGCGCCAAAGATATTGGCAAAAGAAAAACGCTATTTGCAATGGAAACTGAGGTCCTAACTATAACTACCTACTGGCAGACCGCCAGAAGGTAATATCTCAAGGTAAGTAGATGTGAGTTAAGAATAGTAAATCTATACATACCTATTTGCACTTACCTTCTCGATATGTTGTTCCTCAATACATTCTGTCCACACGATCTTTGTGCTTCCGATATTCAATCAGTGATCCCTTATTAAGGGAGGCTGCTTGGGTGTAGGAGAGCAGGATCTGCCTCTTTATGTTGCCCCCACTTTTTCTCGGATGTTTACACTGGTTTCTGGTCAGTAAGCCTGGCTGGGCCCCTGCTAATCAGGGCCCCAGCCTCTCTGTTCTCTCTAAACGACTCTGGAGTGCAACTGCTAGGCACTGAAGATTGGATACTGTGGTACCTTTATGAGTCCCTTTAGTACATGGTAACCTTAGGGTACCAAGGGCATAGGTACTGCACAGGCCTACCAGGGGCTGCAGCATGTATCATGCCACCCTGGGAAGCAGACTAAATCTGGACACCACAGGCCTCGCACACTGCAGCCTGGGTGAGGTGGTGCTAGCAAGCTTCTCCCTGAGATATAGGTCCCCTATATCTCTCCTGCACACACATATGAACCTATCAGTCACCTCCAAGGCAGGCTCCTATCTAATCCTGGAGGGCAGGGTGCTTGGCTTCTATGTGAGGGGGTGCCTCTGCCTGAGCAGGGGCCCTCTCTGCAGCTATCAGAGTCCATTCTCTGGTGCTGTTTGTGGATGCGGTTAAACCATATATTTTAAGTGCATTATATCCTCGCGGTAAAATGCTAACTTTGAATGGCTGCATCGAAACATGTCGTGTTTGGTGTCAAACATCTTGGAATATTACCCCCCCGCCGCCAGTCCTGGGGGCGGGGGTAGCATTCCACCCTTCTAGAGGGATAGACATGTACC
>CAWUFW010032929.1:0-13126 GCA_963921515.1 Calotriton arnoldi | reverse complement strand
ATGAAGAGTGTCATGGCATGTATTTCAGCACCCCTGAATATAGTTATAGAGGCGTGCATCTAAGTGCTCATGAAGAGTGCCATGCCATGTATTTGAGCACTCCTGAATATAGCTATAGAGGCATGCATCTAAGTGCTCATGAAGAGTGTCGTGGCATGTATTTCAGCACTCCTGAATATAGTTATAGAGGCGTGCATCTAATGGCTCATGAAAAGTGCCATGCCATGTATTTGGCGATACAAAAGGGGATGATGGACGGAACGCTTGAGCCAATCAAACACTCACCCCCAGTCAACTGATCTGGGTTTAATCCATCATCATCTTTAGCTCACTCACCACCCTAGTTCAGACATGCCATATGCAATCAGTCTGACTCTGTGCTCATGGGAATCAGTCCAGCTGCCAAGCCATGTCTTCTTGACCGGAAACAGCATCCTAGGACCGTTTCTGGCATTCCAGCCGCCATCAGCCAGGCTTGCTTGAATCCAGTGGCAAAGTGAGCAAGGGACCCACGTCTAGCATATCGCCAACTTGGGCGAACAAGCTATACAAAGGGATGATGGACGGAACGCTTGAGCCAATCAAACACTCACTCCCAGTCAACTGATCTGGTTTAATCCATCATCATTCTTTAGCTCACTCCACCACCCCAGTTCAGACATGGCATATGCAAATCAGTCTGACTCTGTGCTCATGGGAATATCCAGCTCGAACTGCCAAGCCATGTCTTCTGGACCGGAAACAAGCATCCTAGGACCGGTTTCTGGCATTCCAGCCGTCATCAGCCAGGCTTGCTTGAATCCAGTGGCAAAGTGAAATGCCAGAAACCGGTCCTAGGATGCTTGTTTCCGGTCCAGGGAAGACATGGCTTGGCAGTTCGGGCTGGACTGTTCCCATGAGGCACAGGGTCAGACTGATTTGCATATGGCCATGTCTGAACTGGGGTGGTGGAGTGAGCTAAAGAATGATGATGGATTAAACCCAGATCAGTTGACTGGGGGTGAGTGTTTGATTGGCTCAAACGCTCCGTCCATCATCCCCTTTGTATCGCTTTGGTCGCCCTAAGTTGGCGGGGGTATGCCCAGACGTGGGTCCCTTGCTCACTTTGCCACTGGATTCAAGCAAGCCTGGCTGATGATGGCTGAAATGCCAGAAACCGGTCCTAGGATGCTTGTTTCCGGTCCAGGGAAGACATGGCTTGGCAGTTCGGGCTGGACTGTTCCCATGAGGCACAGGGTCAGACTGATTTGCATATGGCCATGTCTGAACTGGGGTGGTGGAGTGAGCTAAAGAATGATGATGGATTAAACCCAGATCAGTTGACTGGGGGTGAGTGTTTGATTGGCTCAAACGTTCCGTCCATCATCCCCTTTTGTATCGCTTTGGTCGCCCTAAGTTGGCGGGGGTATGCCCAGACGTGGGTCCCTTGCTCACTTTGCCACTGGATTCAAGCAAGCCTGGCTGATGATGGCTGAAATGCCAGAAACCGGTCCTAGGATGCTTGTTTCCGGTCCAGGGAAGACATGGCTTGGCAGTTCGGGCTGGACTGTTCCCATGAGGCACAGGGTCAGACTGATTTGCATATGGCCATGTCTGAACTGGGGTGGTGGAGTGAGCTAAAGAATGATGATGGATTAAACCCAGATCAGTTGACTGGGGGTGAGTGTTTGATTGGCTCAAACGTTCCGTCCATCATCCCCTTTTGTATCGCTTGGTCGCCCTAAGTTGGCGGGGGTATGCCCAGACGTGGGTCCCTTGCTCACTTTGCCACTGGATTCAAGCAAGCCTGGCTGATGATGGCTGAAATGCCAGAAACCGGTCCTAGGATGCTTGTTTCCGGTCCAGGGAAGACATGGCTTGGCAGTTCGGGCTGGACTGTTCCCATGAGGCACAGGGTCAGACTGATTTGCATATGGCCATGTCTGAACTGGGGTGGTGGAGTGAGCTAAAGAATGATGATGGATTAAACCCAGATCAGTTGACTGGGGGTGAGTGTTTGATTGGCTCAAACGTTCCGTCCATCATCCCCTTTTGTATCGCTTTGGTCGCCCTAAGTTGGCGGGGGTATGCCCAGACGTGGGTCCCTTGCTCACTTTGCCACTGGATTCAAGCAAGCCTGGCTGATGATGGCTGAAATGCCAGAAACCGGTCCTAGGATGCTTGTTTCCGGTCCAGGGAAGACATGGCTTGGCAGTTCGGGCTGGACTGTTCCCATGAGGCACAGGGTCAGACTGATTTGCATATGGCCATGTCTGAACTGGGGTGGTGGAGTGAGCTAAAGAATGATGATGGATTAAACCCAGATCAGTTGACTGGGGGTGAGTGTTTGATTGGCTCAAACGCTCCGTCCATCATCCCCTTTTGTATCGCTTTGGTCGCCCTAAGTTGGCGGGGGTATGCCCAGACGTGGGTCCCTTGCTCACTTTGCCACTGGATTCAAGCAAGCCTGGCTGATGATGGCTGAAATGCCAGAAACCGGTCCTAGGATGCTTGTTTCCGGTCCAGGGAAGACATGGCTTGGCAGTTCGGGCTGGACTGTTCCCATGAGGCACAGGGTCAGACTGATTTGCATATGGCCATGTCTGAACTGGGGTGGTGGAGTGAGCTAAAGAATGATGATGGATTAAACCCAGATCAGTTGACTGGGGGTGAGTGTTTGATTGGCTCAAACGTTCCGTCCATCATCCCCTTTTGTAATGCCATGTATTTGAGCACTCCTGAATATAGCTATAGAGGTGTGCATCTAACTGCTCATGAAAAGTGTCGTGCCATGTATTTCAGCACTCCTGGATATAGCTATAGAGGCGTGCATTTAAGTGCTCATGAAGAGTGTCATGCCATGTGTTTGAGCACTCCTGAATATAGCTATAGAGACGTGTATCTAAGTGCTCATGAAGAGTGTCGTGGCATGTATTTGAGCACTCGAGCACTCCTGAATATAGCTATGGAGTCTTGCATCTAAGTGCTCATGAAGAGTGTCATGCCATGTATTTGAGGAGTCCTGAATTTGGCTAAAGATGCTTGCATCTAAGTGCTCATGAAGAGTGTCATGCCATATATTTGAGCACTCCTGAATATAGCTATAGAGGCATGCATCTAAGTGCTCATGAAGAGTGTCATGACATGTATTTGAGCACTCGTGGATATAGCTATAGAGGCGTGCATCAAAGTGCTCATGAAGAGTGTCATGCCTTGTATTTGAGCACTCCTGAATATAGCTATAGAGGTATGCATCTAAGTGCTCATGAAGAGTGTCATGGCATGTATTTCAGCACTCCTGAATATAGTTATAGAGGCGTGCATCTAAGGGCTCATGAAGAGTGCCATGCCATGTATTTGAGCACTCCTGAATATAGCTATAGAGGTGTGCATCTAACTGCTCATGAACAGTGTCATGCCACATATTTGAGCACTCCTGAATATAGCTATAGAGGGGTGCATCTAAGTGCTCATGAAGAGTGTCATGCCACGTACTTATTTGAGCACTCCTGGATATAGCTATAGACGCGTGCATCCAAGTACTCATGAAGACTGTCATGCCATGTATTTGAGCACTCCTGAATATAGCTATAGAGGCGTGCATCTAAGTGCTCAGGAAGAGTGTCATGCCATGTATTTGAGCACTCCAGAATATAGCTATAGAGGCGTGCATCTAAGTGCTCATGAAGAGTGTCATGCCATGTATGTGCGCACTTGAGCACTCCTGAATACAGCTATAGAGGCGTGCATCTCAGTGCTCATGAAGAGTGTCATGCCATGTATTTGAGCACTCCTGAATATAGCTAGAGAGGCGTGCATCTAAGTGCTCATGAAGAGTGTCATGCCATGTATTTGAGCACTCGAGCACTCCTGAATATAGCTATAGAGGCATGCATCTAAGTGCTCATGAAGAATGCCATGCCACATATTTGAGCACTCCTGAATATAGCTATAGAGACGTGCATCAAAGTGCTCATGAAGAGTGTCATGCCACGTATTTGAGCACTCCTGAATATAGCTATAGAGGCGTGCATCTAAGTGTTCATGAAAAGTGTCATGCCATGTATTTGAGCACTTCTGGATATAGCTATAGAGGCGTGAATCTAAATGCTTATGAAGAGTGTCATGCCATGTATTTGAGCACTACTGAATATAGCTATAGAGGCGTGCATCTAAGAGCTCATGAAGAGTGTCATGCCATGTATTTGAGCACTCCTGAATATAGCTATATGTATTTGAGCACACCTGAATATAGCTATAGAGGCGTGCATCTAAGTGCTCAGGAAGAGTGTCATGCCATGTATTTGAGCACTGCTGAATATAGCTATAGAGGCGTGCGTCTAAGTGCTCATGAAGAGAGTCATGCCACCTATTTGAGCACTCCTGAATATAGCTATAGAGGCGTGCATCTAAGTGCTCATGAAGAGTGTCATGCCACGTATTTGAGGAATCCTGGATATAGCTATAGAGGTGTGCATCTAAGTGCGCATTAAGAGTGTCATGCCATGTATTTGAGCACTCCTGGATATAGCTATAGAGGCGTGCATCTAAGTGCTCATGAAGAGTGCCCTGCCATGTATTTGAGCACTCCTTAATATAGCTATAGAGGCGTCCATCTAAGTGCTCATGAAGAGTGCCATGCCATGTATTTGAGCACTCCTGAATATAGCTATAGAGGCGTGCATCTAAGTGCTCATGAAGAGTGTCATGCCGTGTATTTGAGCACTCCTGGATATAGCTATAGACGCGTGCATCTAAGTGCTCAAGAAGTGTTTCATGCCATGAATTTGAGCACTCCTTAATATAGCTATAGAGGCGTACATCTAAGTGCTCATGAAGAGTGTCATTCCATGTATTTGAGCACTCCTGGTTATAGCTATGGAGGCGTGTATCTAAGTGCTCATGAAGAGTGTCATGCCTTGTATTTGAGCACTCCTGAATATAGCTATGGAGGCGTGCATCTCAGTGCTCATGAAGAGTGTCATGCCATGTATTTGAGCACCCCTGAATATAGCTATAGAGGCATGCATCTAAGTGCTCATGAAGAGTGTCATGGCATGTATTTCAGCACCCCTGAATATAGTTATAGAGGCGTGCATCTAAGTGCTCATGAAGAGTGCCATGCCATGTATTTGAGCACTCCTGAATATAGCTATAGAGGCATGCATCTAAGTGCTCATGAAGAGTGTCGTGGCTTGTATTTCAGCACTCCTGAATATAGTTATAGAGGCGTGCATCTAAGGGCTCATGAAAAGTGCCATGCCATGTATTTGAGCACTCCTGAATATAGCTATAGAGGTGTGCATCTAACTGCTCATGAAAAGTGTCGTGCCATGTGTTTGAGCACTCCTGAATATAGCTATAGAGACGTGTATCTAAGTGCTCATGAAGAGTGTCGTGGCATGTATTTGAGCACTCGAGCACTGCTGAATATAGCTATGGAGTCTTGCATCTAAGTGCTCATGAAGAGTGTCATGCCATGTATTTGAGGAGTCCTGAATTTGGCTAAAGATGCTTGCATCTAAGTGCTCATGAAGAGTGTCATGCCATATATTTGAGCACTCCTGAATATAGCTATAGAGGCATGCATCTAAGTGCTCATGAAGAGTGTCATGACATGTATTTGAGCACTCGTGGATATAGCTATAGAGGCGTGCATCAAAGTGCTCATGAAGAGTGTCATGCCTTGTATTTGAGCACTCCTGAATATAGCTATAGAGGTATGCATCTAAGTGCTCATGAAGAGTGTCATGGCATGTATTTCAGCACTCCTGAATATAGTTATAGAGGCATGCATCTAAGGGCTCATGAAGAGTGCCATGCCATGTATTTGAGCACTCCTGAATATAGCTATAGAGGTGTGCATCTAACTGCTCATGAAAAGTGTCATGCCATGTATTTGAGCACTCCTGAATATAGCTATAGAGGCGTGCATTTAAGTGCTCATGAAGAGTGTCATGCCATGTATTTGAGCACTCCTGAACATAGCTATAGAGACGTGTATCTAAGTACTCATGAAGAGTGTCATGACATGTATTTGAGCCCTCGTAGATATAGCTATAGAGGCGTGCATCCAAGTGCTCATGAAGAGTGTCATGCCTTGTATTTGAGCACTCCTGAATATAGCTATAGAGGCATGCATCTAAGTGCTCATGAAGAGTGTCGTGGCATGTATTTCAGCACTCCTGAATATAGTTATAGAGGCGTACATCTAAGGGCTCATGAAGAGTGCCATGCCATGTATTTGAGCACTCCTGAATATAGCTATAGAGGTGTGCATCTAACTGCTCATGAAAAGTGTCATGCCATCTATTTGAGCACTGCTGGATATAGCTATAGAGGCGTGCATTTAAGTGCTCATGAAGAGTGTCATGCCATGTATTTGAGCACTCCTGAATATAGCTATAGAGACGTGTATCTAAGTGCTCATGAAGAGTGTCGTGCCATGTATTTGAGCACTCGAGCACTGCTGAATGTAGCTATGGAGTCTTGCATCTAAGTGCTCATGAAGAGTGTTCATGCCATGTATTTGAGGAGTCCTGAATTTGGCTAAAGAAGCTTGCATCTAAGTGCTCATGAAGAGTGTCATGCCATATATTTGAGCACTCCTGAATATAGCTATAGAGGTGTGCATATAACTGCTCATGAAAAGTGTCATGCCATGTATTTGAGCACTCCTGAATATAACTATAGAGGCATGCATCTAAGTGCTCATGAAAAGTGTCATGCCATGTATTTGAGCACTCCTGAATATAGCTATGGAGGCGTGCAGCTAAGTGCTCATGAAGAGTGTGATGCCATGTATTTGAGCACTCCTGGATATAGCTATGAAGGCGTGCATCTAAGTGTTCATGAAGAGGATCATGCCACGTATTTGAGCACTACTGAATATAGCTATAGAGATGTGCATCAAAGTGCTCATTAAGAGTGTCATGCCACGTATTTGAGCACTCCTGAATATAGCTATAGTGGCGTGCATCTAAGTGCTCATGAAGAATGCCATGCCACGTATTTGAGCACTCCTGAATATAGCTATAGAGATGTGCATCAAAGTGCTCATTAAGAGTGTCATGCCACGTATTTGAGCACTCCTGAATATAGCTATAGAGGCCTGCATCTAAGTGTTCATGAAGAGTGTCATGCCACGTATTTGAGCAATCCTGAATATAGCTATGGAGGCGTGCATCTAAGTGCTCATGAAGAGTGTCATGCCATGTATTTGAGCACTTCTGGATATAGCTATAGAGGCGTGAATCTAAGTGCTTATGAAGAGTGTCATGCCATGTATTTGAGCACTACTGAATATAGCTATAGAGGCGTGCATCTAAGTGCTCATGAAGAGTGTCATGCCATGTATTTGAGCACTCCTGAATATAGCTATATGTATTTGAGCTCTCCTGAATAAGGAGAGCTAATGCATTTCTATCCCTCACCCGGGAGAGAGGGGGCTGGGGGCTCCCACATTTTAAGCTATATTATCTGTCTGCAGCTCTGCAATATTATGGACCTCTCTTTGGAGTTAAGGCCAGGGAGAGAAAAGATCCTAGCTATGTCCCCTCAATATTTGAAATCTTGATTAATACTCGGGCTAATGGCTGCTTATTAAAATTTTATGAAGCTAGCTATTTCAAAAAACCCCGTTTTAAGGTTTTAATTGCTGCCTTTCGTAACTGGGTTGGTATAAGGAAAAGAGCAGGAGTGGGCAGGTTTAATAGGCATACCCCACTGATCGGGAATGATCAGCTCCCAATTGTCCTACAAGATGAGTGTTTGGCAAGATGGGGCAGGAATGGCTTTTTCAGGATTGCGGATTTTTTAGAAGGTGATCACATAGCTTCCTTCGATATAATTCGGGAAAGGTTTAGTATAGGATCTCGAGATTTTTTTAAATATCTGCAGCTGAGGGATTTCCTTCTGAAAAAAGCAGGCGGGGCTGCAGGCTTCGGGCAGGTGGCATTAATCGAATTGCTGATTCGCAGATCGGGGTCCTCAATCTCACAACTTTATAGCTGCCTGTTGGAGGGGTTGCCAGATGATCTAGATAAGCACAGGCAAAGATGGCAGGATAAATTGGGGGTTTTGGACTCCCGTTTCCTTAAGTCAGTTGAATTGGGGAACTCTGTTCTGTGTGCAGCTAATCTGAAATCACAACATTTCAAGACTCTGTTTGATCTATATATCACGCCTGCGAAGATCGCGAAATGGGGAGGTGTGGAAGGAACTCACTGCTTTAGGTGTAAGGCATATGCTGTGGATATAATACACATCTTTTCTACCTGCCCAGGCATTGAGTCACTCGGACAAGAAATATCAGGCTTTTTGCAGTTTGTTTTAAAAGAGGAGGTTCCTTTGACACCACTTCTGATGTTATTGGGGGTAGACGAAACAATAGGGAAAAAGGGGGAAGAGTTGATTTTTATTGCGATGGCAGTTTTAAGACTCTGTGTTGCCTCTGCCTGGTGAAGCCCGCAACCTCCTACCTTTCAACAGTGGAAAAGCCGTTTTTGCATATTTATAATTTAGAAAAAGCACTTTACAAGCGTAGAGGGAGAAAGGGCAGGATAAAAGGGAAAAAGATCTGGGGCCCGTTCACAGATTGGATTACTCCATTTATCCAGGAAGAATGAAATATATGGCTATGAAATTCTTTTTTTTTTTCTTTTTTTTTTTGCCGGTGTGGTTGCCTTTTATCCTCTTTATTGTAAATAGCTCGGTCTCAAACGTAATGTCTTAGCTCTTTAAAACTATTTATTGCCTGTATTTAGATTCTATGCTGCTTTGGGCTCTTTGTTATGGTCTTGTTGATAATGGTCTTTATTAGCTATTTATAGACTTACATTATTTGTACTATAAACATTGTGATTTTATTCTTCAGCTGTATTTTCTACATGATGAAATCAATAAAAAAAAAAAGAAATTAATGAATATAGCTGTAGAGGCGTGCATCTAAGTGCTCCTGAAGAGTGTCATGCCACGTATTTGAGCAATCCTGAATATAGCTATAGAGGCGTGCATCTAAGTGCTCCTGAAGAGTGTCATGCCACATATTTGAGCACTCCTGAATATAGCTATAGAGGCGTGCATCTAAGTGCTCATGAAGAGTGTCATGCCACGTATTTGAGCACTCCTGGATATAGCTATAGAGGCGTGCATCTAAGTGCTCATGAAGAGTGTCATGCCATGTATTTGAGCACTCCTGAATATAGCTATAGAGGCGTGCATCCAAGTACTCATGAAGAGTGTCATGCCATGTATTTGAGCACTCCTGAATATAGCTATAGAGGCGTGCATCCAAGTACTCATGAAGAGTGTCATGCCATGTATTTGAGCACTCCTGAATATAGCTATAGAGGCGTGCATCTAAGTGCTCAGGAAGAGTGTCATGCTGTGTATTTGAGCACTCCAGAATATAGCTATAGAGGCGTGCATCTAAGTGCTCATGAAGAGTGTCATGCCATGTATGTGAGCACTCGAGCACTCCTGAATATAGCTATAGAGGCATGCATCTCAGTGCTCATGAAGATTGTCATGCCATGTATTTGAGCACTTCTGAATATAGCTATAGAGGCGTGCATCTAAGTGCTCATGAAGAGTGTCATGCCATGTATTTGAGCACTCGAGCACTCCTGAATATAGCTATAGAGGCGTGTATCTAAGTGCTCATAAAGAGTGTCATGCCATGTATTTGAGCACTCGAGCACTCCTGAATATAGCTATAGAGGCGTGCATCTAAGTGCTCATAAAGAGTGTCATGTCATGTATTTGAGCACTCCTGAATATAACTATAGAGGCATGCATCTAAGTGCTCATGAAAAGTGTCATGCCATGTATTTGAGCACTCCTGAATATAGCTATAGAGGCATGCATCTAAGTGCTCATGAAGAATGCCATGCCACGTATTTGAGCACTCCTGAATATAGCTATAGAGACGTGCATCAAAGTGCTCATGAAGAGTGTCATGCCACGTATTTGAGCACTCCTGAATATAGCTATAGAGGCGTGCATCTAAGTGTTCATGAAGAGTGTCATGCCACGTATTTGAGCAATCCTGAATATAGCTATAGAGGCGTGCATCTAAGTGCTCATGAAAAGTGTCATGCCATGTATTTGAGCACTTCTGGATATAGCTATAGAGGCGTGAATCTAAATGCTTATTAAGAGTGTCATGCCATGTATTTGAGCACTACTGAATATAGCTATAGAGGCGTGCATCTAAGTCCTCATGAAGAGTGTCATGCCATGTATTTGAGCACTCCTGAATATAGCTATATGTATTTGAGCACACCTGAATATAGCTATAGAGGCTTGCATCTAAGTGCTCAGGAAGAGTGTCATGCCATGTATTTGAGTACTGCTCAATATAGCTATAGAGGCGTGCGTCTAAGTGCTCATGAAGAGTGCCATGCCACCTATTTGAGCACTCCTGAATATAGCTATAGAGGCGTGCATCTAAGTGCTCATGAAGAGTGTCATGCCACGTATTTGAGGAATCCTGGATATAGCTATAGAGGTGTGCATCTAAGTGCTCATGAAGAGTGTCATGCCATGTATTTGAGCACTCCTGGATATAGCTATAGAGGCGTGCATCTAAGTGCTCATGAAGAGTGCCCTGCCATGTATTTGAGCACTCCTTAATATAGCTATAGAGGCGTCCATCTAAGTGCTCATGAAGAGTGCCATGCCATGTATTTGAGCACTCCTGAATATAGCTATAGAGGCGTGCATCTAAGTGCTCATGAAGAGTGTCATGCCGTGTATTTGAGCACTCCTGGATATAGCTATAGACGCGTGCATCTAAGTGCTCAAGAAGAGTTTCATGCCATGAATTTGAGCACTCCTGAATATAGCTATAGAGGCGTGCATCTAAGTGCTCATGAAGAGTGTCATTCCATGTATTTGAGCACTCCTGGTTATAGCTATGGAGGCGTGTATCTAAGTGCTCATGAAGAGTGTCATGCCTTGTATTTGAGCACTCCTGAATATAGCTATGGAGGCGTGCATCTCAGTGCTCATGAAGAGTGTCATGCCATGTATTTGAGCACCCCTGAATATAGCTATAGAGGCGTGAATCTAAGTGCTTATGAAGAGTGTCATGCCATGTATTTGAGCACTACTGAATATAGCTATAGAGGCGTGCATCTAAGTGCTCATGAAGAGTGTCATGCCATGTATTTGAGCACTCCTGAATATAGCTATATGTATTTGAGCACTCCTGAATAAGGAGAGCTAATGCATTTCTATCCCTCACCCGGGAGAGAGGGGGCTGGGGGCTCCCACATTTTAAGCTATATTATCTGTCTGCAGCTCTGCAATATTATGGACCTCTCTTTGGAGTTAAGGCCAGGGAGAGAAAAGATCCTAGCTATGTCCCCTCAATATTTGAAATCTTGATTAATACTCAGGCTAATGGCTGCTTATTAAAATTTTATGAAGCTAGCTATTTCAAAAAAACCCGTTTTAAGGTTTTAATTGCTGCCTTTCGTAACTGGGTTGGTATAAGGAAAAAAGCAGGAGTGTGCAGGTTTAATAGGCATACCCCCCTGATCGGGAATGATCAGCTCCCAATTGTCCTACAAGATGAGTGTTTGGCAAGATGGGGCAGGAATGGCTTTTTCAGGATTGCGGATTTATTAGAAGGTGATCACATAGCTTCCTTCGATATAATTCGGGAAAGGTTTAGTATAGGATCTCGAGATTTTTTTAAATATCTGCAGCTGAGGGATTTCCTTCTGAAAAAAGCAGGCGGGGCTGCAGGCTTCGGGCAGGTGGCATTAATCGAATTGCTGATTCGCAGATCGGGGTCCTCAATCTCACAACTTTATAGCTGCCTGTTGGAGGGGTTGCCAGATGATCTAGATAAGCACAGGCAAAGATGGCAGGATAAATTGGGGGTTTTGGACTCCCGTTTCCTTAAGTCAGTTGAATTGGGGAACTCTGTTCTGTGTGCAGCTAATCTGAAATCACAACATTTCAAGACTCTGTTTGATCTATATATCACGCCTGCGAAGATCGCGAAATGGGGAGGTGTGGAAGGAACTCACTGCTTTAGGTGTAAGGCATATGCTGTGGATATAATACACATCTTTTCTACCTGCCCAGGCATTGAGTCACTCGGACAAGAAATATCAGGCTTTTTGCAGTTTGTTTTAAAAGAGGAGGTTCCTTTGACACCACTTCTGATGTTATTGGGGGTAGACGAAACAATAGGGAAAAAGGGGGAAGAGTTGATTTTTATTGCGATGGCAGTTTTAAGACTCTGTGTTGCCTCTGCCTGGTTAAGCCCGCAACCTCCTACCTTTCAACAGTGGAAAAGCCGTTTTTTGCATATTTATAATTTAGAAAAAGCACTTTACAAGCGTAGAGGGAGAAAGGGCAGGATAAAAGGGAAAAAGATCTGGGGCCCGTTCACAGATTGGATTACTCCATTTATCCAGGAAGAATGAAATATATGGCTTTGAAATTCTTTTTTTTTTCTTTTTTTTTTTGCCGGTGTGGTTGCCTTTTATCCTCTTTATTGTATATAGCTCGGTCTCAAATGTAATGTCTTAGCTCTTTAAAACTATTTATTGCCTGTATTTAGATTCTATGCTGCTTTGGGCTCTTTGTTATGGTCTTGTTGATAATGGTCTTTATTAGCTAATTATAGACTTACATTATTTGTACTATAAACATTGTGATTTTATTCTTCAGCTGTATTTTCTACATGATGAAATCAATAAAAAAAAAAAGAAATTAATGAATATAGCTGTAGAGGCGTGCATCTAAGTGCTCCTGAAGAGTGTCATGCCACGTATTTGAGCAATCCTGAATATAGCTATAGAGGCGTGCATCTAAGTGCTCCTGAAGAGTGTCATGCCACATATTTGAGCACTCCTGAATATAGCTATAGAGGGGTGCATCTAAGTGCTCATGAAGAGTGTCATGCCACGTATTTGAGCACTCCTGGATATAGCTATAGAGGCGTGCATCTAACTGCTCATGAAGAGTGTCATGCCATGTATTTGAGCACTCCTGAATATAGCTATAGAGGCGTGCATCTAAGTGCTCAGGAAGAGTGTCATGCTGTGTATTTGAGCACTCCAGAATATAGCTATAGAGGCGTGCATCTAAGTGCTCATGAAGAGTGTCATGCCATGTATGTGAGCAC
>CAWUFW010032928.1:0-13126 GCA_963921515.1 Calotriton arnoldi | reverse complement strand
GTCTACAAGAGAAGAAGGAGACTGGCAAATGCTACAGGTGCCATAGTCCCTTACCCCTATGTCTGCAAGAGAAAAGTAGGAAACTGGCAAACCTACAGGTGCCATAGACCCATACACCTAGGTCTACAAGAGAGCAAAGAAACAGGCAAATGCTACAGGTACCATAGACCGGTACCCCTAGGTTTGCAAGAGATCAAGGAAAGAGTCAAACCCTAAATGTGCCATAGACCCATGCCCCTAGGTCTACAAGACCGAAAGGAAACATGCAAAACCATGCCCGCACACAGACCCAAATGCCTCAGGTCTACAAGAGAGCAAGGAAACAGGCAAACCTTACAGGTGCCAAAGACCCCTACCCTATGGTCTACAAGAGAGCAAGGAAACATGCAAACCCTACATGTGCCATAGACCCACTGCCCCTAGGATGACAAGAGAGCCAAGAAACAGGCAAATACTACAGTGCCATAGACCCGTGCCCCTAGGTCTACAAGAGAGACAAAGAAACAGGTACATTACAGGTGCCATACACCCACACCCCTAGGTCTACAAGCAAGCAAGGAAACAGGCAAACCCTACAAGTGCTATAGACACGTGCCCCTAGGTCTACAAGAGAGCAAAGAAACAGGTAAACGCTACAGGTGCCATAGACCTGTACCCCTATGTTTACAAGAGAGTAAGGAAACATGCAAACCCTAAAGGTGCCATAGTCCTGTGTCCCTCGGTCCAAAAGAGGACAAAGAAACAGAGAAACCCTACAGGTGCCAAGACCCATACCCCTATGTCTACAAGAGAGCAAGGAAACATGCAAACCCGACAGGTGCCATCGAACTGTACCCCTAGATCTACAAGAGAGCAAGGAAACAGGAAAGCGTTACAGGTGCATAGACCCGAACTCCTAGGTCTACAAGCGGAGCAAGGAAACAGTCAAACCCTGGGGGGCCATAGACCTGTACCCCTAGGTCTAAAGAGAGCATAGGAAACGGTCAAACCCTACAGGTGCCATATACCCACATCTTCATGTCTACAAGAGAACAAGGAAACAAGCACACGCTACAGGTGCCATAAACCCACACCCCAAGGTCTACAAGCGAGCAAGTAATCAGGCAAACCCTACAGGTGCGATATATCCAGGACCCTAGGTCTACAAGAGAGCAAAGAAAAGGCAAACGCTACAGGTGCCATAGACCTGTACCCCTATGTCTGCAAGAGAAGGAGGAAACTGGCGAACACTACAGGTGCCATATACCTATACACCTAGATCTACAAAAGAGAAAAGAAACAGGCAAATGCTACAGGTACCATAGACCCATTACCCTTAGGTTTGCAAGAGAGCAAGGAAACAGGAAAACCCTATAGGTGCCATAAACCCGTACCTCTCGGTATACAAGAACATCAAGAAATGCTACAGGTGCCATAGACCCACACAACTAGGTCTACATGACAGCAAAGAACCAGGCAAACCCTACAAGTGCCATAAATCCGCACCACTAGGTCTACATTACAGCAAGGAACCAGGCAAACCATAGAGGTGCCATAGACCCGTGCCCTAAGAACTACACGAGAGCAAGGAGACAGGCAAACCCTACAGGTGCCATAAACCCATACCTCTAGGTCTACAAGAGAGCAAGGAAACAGGCACACCCTACAGGTGCCATAAACCCATACCCCTAGGTCTACAAGAGAGCAGGGAAAGAGGCAAACTCACAGATGCCATAGACCAGTACCTCTATGTCTACAACAGATCAAGGAAACAGGCAAACCCTACAGGTGCCATAACCCTGTACCCCTATGTCTACAAGAGAGAAATGAAACATCAAACACTACAGGTGCCATAGACCTGTACCCCTATCTCTACAAGAGAGCAAGGAAACATCAAACCCTACAGGTGCTTATAGAGACGTGCTCCTAGGTCTACGAGAGAGCAAAGAAACTGGCAAACGCTACAGGTGCCATAGACCCGTGCCTCTAGGTCTACAAGAACATAAAGAAACGCTACAGGTGCCATAAACCCGTACCCCTATGTCTCACACGAGAGAAATGAAACATCAAACACTACAGGTGCCATAGACCCGTACCCCTATCTCTACAAGAGAGCAAGGAAACAACAAACCCTACAGGTGCTATAGACCCATGCCCCTAGGTCTACAAGAGAGCCAAGAAACAGGCAAATGCTACAGGTACCATAGACCCATGCCCCTAGGTCTACAAGAGAGCAAGGAAACAGGCAGACTACAGGTGCCATACACTCGCACCCCTAGGTCTACAAGCGAGCAAGGAAACAGGCAAACCCTACAGGAGCGATAGATCCAGTGACCCTACGTACTACAAGAGAGAAAGGAGACTGGCAAATGCTACAGGTGCCAAAGTCCCATACCCCTATGTCTGCAAGAGAAGGAGGAAACTGGCACACCCTACAGGTGCCATAGACCCATACACCTAGGTCTACAAGAGAGCAAAGAAACAGGCAAATGCTACAGGTGCCATAGACCGGTACCCCTAGGTTTGCGAGAGATCAAGGAAAGATTCAACCCCTAAACGTGCCATAGACCCATGCCCCTAGGTCTACAAGAGCAGAAAAGGAAACCAGCAAACCATACCCGACAACAGACCCGAATGCCTAGGTCTACAAGAATGCAAGGAAACAGGCAAAACCTTACAGGTGCCAAAGACCCTTACTCCTAGGTCTACAAGAGAAGCAAGGAAACATGCAAACCCTACAGGTGCCATAGACCCATGCCCCTAGGACTACAAGAGAGCCAAGAAACAGGGAAATACTACAGTGCCATAGACCCGTGCCTCCTAGGTCTTACAAGAGAGACATGGAACAGGTACATTACAGGTGCAATACACCCACACCCTAGGTCTACAAGCAAGGCAAGGAAACAGGCAAACCCTACAAGAGCTATAGACCCGTGCCCCTAGGTCTACAAGAGAGCAAAGAAACAGGTAAACGCTACAGGTGCCATAGACCTGTACCCTATGTTTACAAGAGAGTAAGGAAACATGCAAACCCTAAAAGGTGCCATAGTCCTGTGTCCCTCGGTCTAAAAGCAGGACAAAGAAACAGAGAAACGCTACAGGTGCCATAGACCCATACCCCTATGTCTACAAGAGAGCAAGGAAACATGCAAACCCGACAGGTGCCATCGACCTGTACCCCTAGATCTACAAGAGAGCAAGGAAACAAGAAAGCGTTACAGGTGCCATAGACTCGAACTCCTAGGTCTACAAGCGGGCAAGGAAACAGGCAAACCCGGGGGGCCATAGACCTATACCCCTAGGTCTAAAAGAGAGCAAGGAAACGGGCAAAACCCTACAGGTGCCATATACCCACATCCGTCATGTCTACAAGAGAACAAGGAAACAAGCAAACGCCACAGGTGCCATACACCCACACCCCTAGGTCTACAACCGAGCAAGTAAACAGGCAAACCCTACAGGTGCGATATATCCAGGACCCTAGGTCTACAAGAGAGCAAAGAAAAAGGCAAACGCTACAGGTGCCAGTAGACCTGTACCTATGTCTGCAAGAGAAGGAGGAAACTGGCGAACACTACAGGTGCCATATACCTATACACCTAGATCTACAAGAGAGAAAAGGAAACAGGCAAATGCTACAGGTACCACAGACCCATACCCTTAGGTTTGCAAGAGAGCAAGGAAACAGGCAAACCCTACAGGTGCAATAGATCCGTGTCCCTAGGTCTACAAGAGAGCAAAGAAAAGGCAAACGCTACAGGTGCCATAGACCCGTACCCCTGGGCCTGCAAGAGAGCAAGAAAACATGCAAATTCTAGAGGTGGCATTAGACCTGTACTCTTATGTCTGCAAGAGAAGGAGGAAACTGGCAAACCCTACAGGTGCCATAGACCCATTCACCTAGGTCAACAAGAGAATAAAGAAACAGGAAAATGCTACAGGTGCCATACACCCATACCCCTAGGTTTGCAAGAGAGCAAGGAAACAGTGAAACCCTAAAGGTGGATATATCCAGGACCCTAGGTCTACAAGAGATAAAAGAATAAGGCAAACGCTACAGGTGCCATAGACCTGTACCCCTATGTCTGCAAGAGAAGGAGGAAACTGGCAAACACTACTGGTGCCATATACCTATACACCTATATCTACAAAATAGAAAAGGAACAGGCAGATGCTACAGGTACCATAGACCAATACCCCTAGGTTTGCAAGAGAGCAAGGAAACAGTCAAACCCTAAAGGTGCCATAGACCCGAGCCCCAAAGTCTACAAGACAGAAAGGAAACATGCAAACCCTACAGGTGCCCCAGACCTAAATGCCTAGGTCTACAAGAGAGCAAGGAAACAGGCAAACCCGACAGGTGCCATCGACCTGTACCCCAGGTCTACAAGAGAGCAAGGAAACTGGCAAAGCCGTTACAGGTGCCATAGTACCCGTAACTCCTAAGTCTGACAAGCGGGCAAGGAAACAGGTCAAACCCTGCGGGTGCCATAGACCTGTACCCCTAGGTCTACAAGAGAGCAAGGAAACAGGTCAAACCCTACAGGTGCCATAGTCCCATACCCCTTATGTCTACAAGAGAAGAGAGGAAACAGGCAAACCCTACAAGTGCCATAGACCCATACACCTAGGTCTACAAGAGAGAAAAGAAACAGGGCAAATGCTACAGGTACCATAGACCCATACCCCTAGGTCTAGCAAGACAGAAAGGAAACATGCAAACCCTACAGGTGCCACAGACCCGATACGCCTAGGTCTACAAGAGAGCAAGGAAACAGGCAAACGCTACAGGTGCCAAAGACCCATGCCCCTAGGTCTACAAGAGACCAAGAAGCAGGCAAATGCTACAGGTGCCATAGACCCGTGCCCCTAGGTCTACAAGAGAGACAAGGAAACAGGCAAATTACAGGTGCCATAGCCCATACCCCTAGGTCTACAAGCAAGCAAGGAAACAGGCAAACCTTACAGGTGCAAGACCCTACCCTAGGTTACAAGGCAAGGAAACAGGCAAACCCTACAGGTGCCATAGACCCATACCCCTAGGTCTACAAGCGGGCAAGGAAACAGTGCAAACTCCTGGAGGGCCATAGACCTGTACCCCTCAGGTCTAAAGAGAGACAAGGAAACAGGTCAAACCCTACAGGTGCTATAGACCCGTGCCCCTAGGTCTACAAGAGAGCAAGGAAACATGCACACCCGACAGGTGCCATCAACCTGTACCCCTAGATCTACAAGAGAGCAAGGAAACAGGAAAGCGTTACAGGTGCCACAGACCCAAACTCCTAGGTCTACAAGCGGAGCAAGGAAACAGGCAAACCCTGGGGGGCCATAGACCTGTACCCCTAGGTCTAAAAGAGAGCAAGGAAACGGGCAAACCCTACAGGTGCCATATACCCACATCTTCATGTCTACAAGAGAACAAGGAAACAAGCAAAATGCTACAGGTGCCATACACCCACACCCCAAGGTCTACAAGTGAGCAAGTAAACAGGCAAACCCTACAGGTGCGATATATCCAGGACCCTAGGTTTACAAGAGAGCAAAGAAAAAGGCAAACGCTACAGGTGCCATAGACCTGTACCCCTATGTCTGCAAGAGAAGGAGGAAACTGGCGAACACTACAGGTGCCATATACCTATACACCTAGATCTACAAAAGAGAAAAAGAAACAGGCAAATGCTACAGGTACCATAAACCCGTACCTCTAGGTCTACAAGAACATAAAGAAATGCTACAGGTGCCAAAGACCCACACCCCTAGGTCTACATGACAGCAAGGAACCAGGCAAACCCTACAAGAGCCATAAATCTGCACCACTAGGTCTACATTACAGCAAGGAACCAGGCAAACCATACAGGTGCCATAGACCCATGCCCCTAGAACTACAAGAGAGCAAGGAAACAGGCAAACCCTACAGGTGCCATAAACCCATACCTCTAGGTCTACAAGAGCGCAAGGAAACAGGTACACCCTACAGGTGCCATAAACCCATACCCCTAGGTCTACAAGAGAGCAGGGAAAGAGGCAAACTCTACAGATGCCATAGACGAGTACCTCTATGTCTACTAACAGATCAAGGAAACAGGCAAACCCTACAGGTGCCATAAAACCCGTAACTCCCTATGTCACTACAAGAGAGAAATGAAACATCAAACACTACAGGTGCCATAGACCTATACCCCTATCTCTACAAGAGAGCAAGGAAACATCAAACCCTACAGGTGCTATAGAGACATGCCCCTAGGTCTACGAGAGAGCAAAGAAACTGGCAAACGCTACAGGTGCCATAGACCCGTGCCTCTAGGTCTACAAGAACGTAAAGAAACGCTACAGGTGCCATAGACCTCCACCCCTAGGTCTACATGACAGCAAGGAACCAGGCAAAACCCTACAAGTGCCATGAATCCACACCACTAGGTCTACATTACAGCAAGGAACCAGACAAACACTACAGGCGCCATAGACCCGTGCCCCTAGGTCTACAAGAGAGCAAGGAAAGAGGCAAACCCTATAGATGCCATAGACCTGTACCTCTATGTCTACAACAGATCAAGGAAACAGGCACACCCTACAGGTGCCATAAACTCGTACCCCTAGGTCTACAAGAGAGCAAGGAAAGAGGCAAACCCTACAGGTGCCATAGACCAGTACCTCTATGTCTACAACAGATCAAGGAAACAGGCAAACCCTACAGGTGCCATAAACCCATACCCCTATGTCTACAAGAGAGCAAGGAAACATCAATCCCTACAGGTGCCATAGACCTGTACCCCTATGTCTACAAGAGAGCAAGGAAACATCAAACCCTACAGGTGCTATAGACACGTGCCCCTAGGTCTACGACAGAGCAAAGAAACAGGTAAATGCTTCATGTGCCATAGACCTGTACCCCTATGTCTACAAGAGAGCAAGGAAACATGCAAACCCTAAAGGTGCCATATGCCCGTGCCCCTAGGTCAAAAAAGAGGACAAAGAAAAAGGCAAACGCTACAGGTGCCATAGACCCATACCCCTATGTCTACAAAAGAGCAAGGGGACATGCAAACCCGACAGGTGGCATCGACCCATGCCCCTAGTTCTACAAGAGAGCAAAGAAACTGGCAAACGCTACAGGTGCCATAGACCAGTACCTCTATGTCTTCAAGAGAGCAAGGAAAACAGGCAAACCCTACAGGTGCCATAAACCCGTACCTTTAGGTCTACAAGAACGTAAAGAAACGCTACAGGTGCCATAGACCTCGCACCCCTAGGTCTACATGACAGCAAGGAACCAGGCAAAACCTACAAGTGCCATAAATCCGCACCATTATGTCTACATTACAGCAAGGAACCAGGCAAACACTACAGGCGCCATAGACCCATGCCCCTAGGTCTACAAGAGAGCAAGGAAACAGGTAAACCCTACAGGTGCCATAAACCCGTACCTCTAGATCTACAAGAGAGCAAGGAAACAGGCACATCCTACTTGTGCCATAAACCCGTACCCCTAGGTCTACAAGAGAGCAAGGAAAGAGGCAAACCCTACAGATGCTATAGACCAGTAACTCTATGTCTACAACAGATCAAGGAAACAGGTACACCCTACGAAGTGCCATAAACCCGTACCCCTAGGTCTACAAGAGAGCAAGGAAAGAAGCAAACCCTACAGATGCCATAGACCAGTACCTCTATGTCTACAACAGATCAAGGAAACAGGCAAACCCTACAGGTGCCATAAACCTGTACCACTATGTCTACAAGAGAGCAAGGAAACATCAAACCCTACAGGTGCCATAGACCTGTACCCCTATGTCTACAAGAGAGGAAGGAAACATCAAAGCCTACAGGTGCTATAGACACGTGCCCCTAGGTCTACGAGAGAGCAAAGAAACAGGCAAATGCTTCATGTGCCATAGACCTGTACCCCTATGTCTACAAGAGAGCAAGGAAACATGCAAACCCTAAAGGTGCCATGAGGCCCGCACCCCTAGGTCTAAAAGAGGACAAAGAAACAGACAAACGCTACAGGTGCCATAGACCCATACCCCTATGTCTACAAAAGAGCAAGGAAACATGCAAACCTGACAGGTGGCATCGACCCATGCCCCTAGGTCTACAAGAGAGCAAAGAAACAGGCAAACGCTACAGGTGCCATAGACCCGCACTCTAGTTCCCGAAGAGAGCAAGGAAACATGCAAACCCTACAGGTGCGATAGATCTGTGACCCTAGGTCTACAAGAGAGCAAACAAACAGGCAAACTCTAAAGGTGTCATGGACCCGAACCCCTGGGTCTGCAAGAGAGCAAGCGAAACATGAAAACTCTAGAGGTGCCGTAGACCTGTACCCCTATGTCTGCAAGAGAAGGAGGAAACTGTCAAATCCTACACGTGCCATAGACCTATACACCTAGGTCTACAAGAGAGCAAAGAAACAGGCACCTGCTACAGGTACCAAACACCTGTACCCCTAGGTTTGCAAGAGAGCAAGGAAGAAAGAGTCAAACCCTTAGGAAGCCATAGACCCATGCGCCCAGGTCTACAAGGCAGAAAGGAAACATGCAAACCCTACAGGTGCCACAGGAAACAAATGCCTACGTCTACAAGAGAAAGCAGGGAACAGGCAAACCTGCACAGATGCCAAAGACCCGTACCCCGAGGTTCTACAAGCAAGGAAACATGCAAAACCCTACAGGTGCCATAGACCCATGCCCCTAGGTCTACAAGAGAGCCAAGAAACAGGCAAATGCTACAGGTACCATACACCCATGCCCCTAGGTCTACAAGAGAGCAAGGAAACAGGCAGACTACAGGTGCCATACACTCGTACCCCTAGGTCTACAAGCGAGCAAGGAAACAGGCAAACCCTACAGGAGCGATAGATCTATGACCCTAGGTCTACAAGAGAGGAAGGAGACTGGCAAATGCTACAGGTGCCATAGTCCCTTACCCTATGTCTGCAAGAGAAAGGTAGGAAACTGGCAAACCCTACAGGTGCCATAGACCCATACACCTAGGTCTACAAGAGAGCAAAGAAACAGGCAAATGCTACAGGTACCATAGACCGGTATCCCTAGGTTTGCAAGAGATCAAGGAAGAGAGTCAAACCCTAAATGTGCCATAGACCCATGCCCCTAGGTCTACAAGACCGAAAGGAAACATGCAAACCATACCCGACCACAGACCCAAATGCCTAGGTCTACAAGAGAGCAAGGAAACAGGCAAACCTTACAGGTGCCAAAGACCCTTACTCCTAGGTCTACAAGAGACAAGGAAACATGCAAACCCTACATGTGCCATAGACCCATGCCCCTAGGGACTACAAGAGAGCCAAGAAACAGGCAAATACTACAGTGCCATAGACCCGTGCCCCTAGGTCTACAAGAGAGACAAAGAAACAGGTACATTACAGGTGCCATACACCCACACCCCTAGGTCTACAAGCAAGCAAGGAAACAGGCAAACCCTACAAGTGCTATAGACACGTGCCCCTAGGTCTACAAGAGAGAGCAAAGAAACAGGTAAACGCTACAGGTGCCATAGACCTGTACCCCTATGTTTACAAGAGAGTAAGGAAACATGCAAACCCTAAGGTGCCATAGTCCTGTGTCCTCGGTCCAAAAGAGGACAAAGAAACAGAGAAACCCTACAGGTGCCAAGACCCATACCCCTATGTCTACAAGAGAGCAAGGAAACATGCACACCCGACAGGTGCCATCGAACCTGTACCCCCAGATCTACAAGAGAGCAAGGAAACAGGAAAGCCGTTACAGGTGCCATAGACCCGAACTCCTAGGTCTACAAGCGGGCAAGGAAACAGGCAAACCCTGGGCGGCCATAGACCTGTACCCCTAGGTCTAAAAGAGAGCAAGGAAACGGGCAAACCCTACAGGTGCCATATACCACACATCTTCATGTCTACAAGAGAACAAGGAAACAAGCACAACGCTACAGGTGCCATACACCCACACCCCAAGGTCTACAAGCGAGCAAGTAAACAGGCAAACCCTACAGGTGCGAGCATATCCAGGACCCTAGGTTCACAAGAGAGCAAAGTTAAAAGGCAAACGCTACAGGTGCCATAGACCTGTACCCCTATGTCTGCAAGAGAAGGAGGAAACTGGCGAACACTACAGGTGCCATATACCCATACACCTAGATCTACAAAAGAGAGAAGAAACAGGCAAATGCTACAGGTACCATAGACCCATACACTTATAGGTTTGCAAGAGAGCAAGGAACAGGAAAACCCTATAGGTGCCACAAACCCGCATTCTCTAGGGGTATACAAGAACATCAAGAAATGCTACAGGTGCCACAGACCCACACCCCTAGGTCTAGTGACAGCAAAGAACCAGGCAAACCCTACAAGTGCCATAAATCCGCACCACTAGGTCTACATTACAGCAAGGAACCAGGCAAACCATACAGGTGCCATAGACCCGTGCCCCTAGAACTACACGAGAGCAAGGAGACAGGCAAACCCTACAGGTGCCATAAACCCATACCTCTAGGTCTACAAGAGAGCAAGGAAACAGGCACACTCTCTACAGGTGCCATAAACCCATACCCCTAGGTCTACAAGAGAGCAGGGAAAGAGGCAAACTCACAGATGCCATAGACCGAGTACTCTCTAGTGTCTACAACAGATCAAGGAAACAGGCAAAACCCTACAGGTGCCATAACCCTGTACCCCTATGTCTACAAGAGAAAATGAAACATCAAACACTACAGGTGCCATAGACCTGTACCCCATCTCTACAAGAGAGCAAGGAAACATCAAACCCTACAGGTGCTATAGAGACGTGCTCCTAGGTCTGCACGAGAGAGCAAAGAAACTGGCAAAACGCTACAGGTGCCATAGACCCGTGCCTCTAGGCTCCACAAGAATGTAAGAAACGCCACAGGTGCCATAGACCTCGCACCACTCAGGTCTACAAGACAGCAAGGAACCAGGTCAAAACCCTACAGGTGCCATAGAATCCTGCACCCCTAGGTCTACAAGACAGCAAGGAACCAGACAAACCCTACAGGCGCCATAGACCCGTGCCTCCTAGGTCTACAAGAGAGCCAAGGAAACAGAGCCAAACGCTGCTACAGATGCCATAGACCCCGTGCCCCTAGGTCTACAACAGAGCAAGGAAACAGGCACACCCTACAGGTGCCATACACTCGCACCCCTAGGTCTACAAGAGAGCAAGGAAGCAGGGCAAACCCTAAGAAGCAGGATGCCATAGATCCATGTACCTCTACGTAACTACAACAGAGCAAGGAGACCGGCAAACCCTACAGGTGCCATAGACCCATGCCCCTATTGTCTGCAAGAGAAGCGAGGAAACATGGCACATCCCTACAGGTGCCATAGACCCGTACACCCTAGGTCTGCAAAGAGAGCAAGGAAACAGGCAAACGCGCTACAGGTGCTACAGACACGATGCCCCTAGGTCTGCGACAGAGAGCAAAGGAACAGGTTCAACGCCTAAACGCGTGCCATAGACCTGTACCCCTATGTTACAAGACAGCAAGGAAACATGCAAACCCTAGCATGCCACATACCCCGTGCTCCTCGGTCAAAGAGGACAAAGAAACAGAGAAACGCTACAGGTGCCACAGACCCATACCCCTATGTCTACAAGAGAGCAAGGAACATGCAAACCCGATAGATAGCTCGACCCGTGCCCCTAGGACTCTACAAGAGAGCAAAGAAACAGGAAAACGCTACAGGTGCCATAGACCCTCGAGCCCCTAGGCTGTCTACAAGCGAGGCAAGGAAACAGAGGCACACCACGGGGGCCATACACCTACACCCCTAGGTCTCACAAGCAGAGCAAGGAAACAGGCAAACCCTACAGAGCTATAGACCACGTATCCTCTATGTCTACAAGAGAGCAAGGAAACAGGCAAACCGCTACAGGTGCCATACACCTGTACCCCTATGTCTACAAGAGAGCAAGGAAACATGCAAACCCTACAGGTGCCATGACAGTAGTCCAGGGATCCCTAGGTCTACAAAGAGGAGGCAAAGAAACAGGCAAATCGCTACAGGTGCCATAGACCTGTACCCCTATGTCTACAAGAGAGCGAGGAAACATGCAAACCCTACAGGTGCCATAGACCCGTACCCCCAGATCTACAAAGAGAGACAAAGAAACAGGCAAACGCTACAGGTGCCATAGACCCATACCCTAGGTTTACAAGAGAGCAAGGAAACAGGCAAACCCGACAGGTGCCATAGACCCATGCCCTAGGTCTACAAGAGAGCAAAGAAACGGGCAAACGCTACAGGTGCCATAGACCCGCACTCTGGGCCTGCAAGAGAGCAAGGAAACATGCAAATTTAGAGGTGTCATAGACCTGTACTTTATGTCTTTAAAGGAGGAAACTGGCAAACCCTACAGGTGCGACAGACCCGTGCACCCTAGGTCAACAAGAGTAGCAAACAAACAGGCAAACTGCTACAGGTGCCATGCACTCCGATACTCCCTGGCTCTGCAAGAGAGCAAGGAAAAGGAGTGAAACTAAAGGTGGATATATCCAGGACCCTAGGTCTAAGCAAGAGATAAGAACAAGGCAAATGCCACAGGTGCCATAGACCTGTACCCCTATGTCTGCAAGAGAAGGAGGAAACTGGCAAATCACTACAAGGATGCCATAGACCTATACACCTAGGTCTACAAGAGAGCAAAGGAACAGGGCACCTGCTACCAGGTACCATAGCACCAGTACCCCTAGGTTTGCAAGAGAGCAAGGAAACAGTCAAACCCTAAAGGTGCCATAGACCTGAGCCCCAAAGTCTACAAGACAGAAAGGAAACATGCAAACCCTCTACAGGTGCCCCAGACCTGAACGCCTAGGTTGTCTACAAGAGAAGGCAAGGAAACAGGCAAACCCGACAGGTGCCATCGACCTGTACCCCAGATCTACAAGAGAGCAAGGAAACAGGAAAAGCTACCAGGTGCCATATACCCGAACTCCTAGGTCTACAAGCGGGCAAGGAAACAGTCAAACCCTAGGAGCTATAGATCTGTACCTAGGTCTACAAGAGAGCAAGGAAACGGCCAAACCCTACAGGTGCCATAGTCCCATACCCCTATGTCTGCAAGAGAAGGAGGAAACTGGCAAACCCTACAGGTGCCATAGACCCATACACCTAGGTCTACAAGAGAGAAAG